>JAFJHM010000289.1:0-13843 GCA_019201815.1 Bombus balteatus | reverse complement strand
TACCTCAGTATCTACTTCGTTAAGATCGATATCATGTTCGGCGATGCTTATTACAGACACATTGACTATTTTGGATTGGCAAATATCGAGGCTTCAATACGCGTGATATACGTCAAAGCAGCGAATTTCACAACCAACCATGACATCGTGCTTTAAGGCGTTGTCGGGAAGGACGATGAAATGTATCTCCTATACAAGACCGTTAATACGCGCAGCAGACAGGATTTGAGACGTGCTTGGCATAAGTATTCCCGATTCCCCTCACATTACTACTACCTCGGTCGTTCTTTTTCCCCGGGGAATTTCGAGCTACCACGACTCTTTGATTAACGAGCATTCGGCGGAGATCAAAAGTGAAATGAAACAACTCCGCAGATGACTTAACTTGCCGGTTGGAACTCCACCGCGCAGGGAGTCGACTCGTCGTTCACTTGCTGTAACTGTCTTTCTTTTCCTGCCGTGACGGACAATCAGGTGCGATATGGCCCTCTGCACGGCACTTGAAACAAACCACCTGGGGTGATGTGGAAGCTGGTCGGCTTCCTCCTGGGCGTCGTGTATGTTCTTCTGCCTATCATCAGTCCGCATCCTCTGCGGCACCCGATATCCTGTGTCCGGTGACCCACAGTAGCATACTTCAGCGCGGGTTCCGACGGTTCGCTTGGCTTCGGGTTCCATCGATGGATCATTTGCTGGAGTTACCAGCCTCCTGTTCGTGAGAGGAGTACACCCCATTCTATCGAACTGGGCCCCGTCCGGACGTCTTGCGTGAGTGCTATCCGCTCAACACGTCGGTCACGAGAAATTGGTCGAGAAAAGATGACAGAGTTGACCATCTCTGTCGACGGATACAATTTCCCCATCTCGCCATCAAGAGGGAAGCAATGCGCTGCCGTAAGCATCCCGTCTCTTCGCCCCTTCATAGTGGTTCGTTGAGCACCTTAGCAGCGCCGGAAGTTGCCGTTTCATTATGCTACCAAAACGCGAAACTTTCCGCGAAGGTCCAAAAACAAAACGGGACTTGGGTGAGTGTCGCGGTATTCCTGCAGAGCACGGCTTATGATGAGGTATAGCCTTCACCGTCTACAAGAGGCCTCTTCCTGCATAAGCGTTGTTGACAGTCGCGGTGCACCACGTAGGCTGTGTCCGCGCCCGGGGTTTCTGGGGTTAAAATGCGGAAGTGTTAGATCCACTTTAGATTTTGGCGTAAGAGTCTGTATCAACTTTTGCATGACTGTGCAATTGCCTTTGCATAAGCTCTGGCGGCCCTAGATCCCAATTCTATGCTCGGATAAAGGGGTTGATTGGAGCTTGTGAGCGTTGGATGAGTCTCGCCGGAATTGGCCATGATTGTAGCACAGTGATGAGTTTATTAACACCAGCTCTTGATACAAACACATTTGTACAGGTGACGGGGGATTTTTCACCTCGTACCACTAATGACGATGGTTCCCTTTAGGTTCGATGACGAATCCGTGGTCAACGGAATGATAGTAAAATGCACCTCGCAAAAGTTCAAGTCTAACTCAAAGTGTTCACGGCTTGTAAAGACGATGCTCTGTAAGCAGGAGATCGCAATCAAGAATGACTCTCCGACTCGATGGTGCGCTACCAAGGAAAACTATATCGGGTGTGTCTTATGGACGCGTGATCCTCGGATTCGTCGGGGAAAGCCCTCGCTCGGAAGGTGAGGGAAATCGTCGCTACTCGCTAACGGTCAATCTCCATACTGGTGGTCATAAAAGATGCCAGCCTCCCCTGAGTGAAGGCGGTCTCGTGAGAAATGGGTTTCTCCCTGTAATTGTGATCAGGGGCTGTTTGTCCGTTTGCTTACCTAAATCTTGCCTATAGCAAGTCCTCAGGCTTAGCCGAACATGTACTGTGGAGATGCGTCACCGTCCTGTAATCATCTTACCCGAAGAACAGGGCCTGTATATGACGCGCTACGGACGGAATGGTTCTAATGTTTTGCACCGTCAAGTACCGCTACAACCATTTCTTTTAGTACACTATAAAGCTTTCCATAGGCTTTGTAAAACGTTCATCCCTTGACCACGTGCTACGTTCGGCGACTAGTCGTCGCCTCGAGCCTGCGCTTCACCGTCATAAATCCGAACAATACAAAACTAAACGATGACTTTGTTTAATGGTAGCGCTAAAGCACCCAACTGTTGAGATATGTATAATTTTGTGCGCTGGACCAGGGTCAAATGTGGTAGAGATGTTTGTATTCAGTATCGGTGTGGAGGTATGTGTGTGGCGGTATCTGGAAAACAGATGAATGTAAACAGTTCAGTCAGTTAACCGGTCGATAGAAGGTCTGGTACGGACGAAGGTGCTGAGACGTGTGCAAGTATGTATCGATGAATATTATAGATATCGTCCGGTAAAGTAAATATATGTCTACGTTAATGTTAATCATGAGTGTAATTCAATCTTTCCATAACAATATTTCGCCCATCAAGATCCACAATTTTAACATGGTAGCAGAGCGTGGTTAACGAGATTTAAGGTTATGGAACCACGTCTAGCCGTGGAGTGAATATATAAAAAGAAAGTCGATTTTGAAACACAGGAAATATGTCCTAAAGAGATAAAAAGGCTATTGCCAAAACAAATAAAAGGAATCTGTAGAATAAAGAGAACTATCTTTGAAAAGAAGAAAAAGGGTGAAGATAAAGAAAAATGAATCAAGATGCCAGTGGACGATGAAATTAAATTTCAAGTATTCGACGGACGTGATTACAAAGCGTGGAAGAAAAGAATATTAATGTATTTAAAGTGTAAAAAATGTTATGAACCGGCTACATCGAGAGAAAATGGACACGGATGCGAAAGATAACTGGGATGAAAAGAATCAATGGGCGATGAACTACATCTATTGTAGTATAACAAATGAGCAATTAGAATTTGTTGGTGATCAAGACACTGCTTACAAAATAATGAAAAAATTTGATGAGATGTATATGAAGGAATCAACAGCATTGCAACTTTGCATAAGACGTAGACTGGACACGATGAGGTTGAAAGATTTTGAAGAATCAAGTTTATTTTCGCGGAATTTGAAAAACGGCATAAACGAATTAAAAGAGTGCTGGTGCAAACGTAAGTGAACGTGAAAAACTCGATTACATGCTGAAACACTACCAGAATCATTGATCTATGCTGGTGACTTAATCGATTCATTGAAAAAAGAAAGTGATAGGACTTGTGAATTTTAAAAAAAAATTATTATGTGGGAAAAGCGTAGTGAGTGTAAAAGGGATACAAAAAGGTTCCAAATGTATTTAAAGTTGAAAAAGACACTAAAGCGATGGCTGTGGAAAGTACGGCAACGTGGTAAGAAATTGCACAAATACGTGCAGAGGCGGAAACAATGGAGGAGCGCAAATGGCGAGGAGGTGCGTATCAGCCGCAGCAGAACAGGAGTCGCGGCGGATGAGGTTCTGGCCAAAGAGGATGAGGATATGGTCAGCGTGGATTTGGTCAACGAGGACGAAGCAGAGGTTGGCAACAATGCTATAACGGGGCAAGTCAACATGACGCAAATTATTCGGGAACAACGAGGACTACGACGTCCAAGGAATTGATTCCTTCCTAACGTGAGTAGAGCGCGATAGTAGTAAGGGTAATATCACAGTATATACTAGCGATACGCGAAAATAGATTGATATTGATAGTGGATGTTCAGTTCACATAGAAATGATGACTCTTACTTTAGTGAGGCAAATTTAAAGAATCCGGATAAATGTAAAAGCAGGAGACGGTTAGAACTTCAAAAAGGACCAAAAGTTGGAAAATTGTAACTATTTCAAGTAAATAAAAGAAGGATTAAAATTGGCGTAAATGTTCCAATGTGTTTTACGTGAAATGAAATGCATAATAATTTGTTAGCATTTAGCTACCGAGCTAACGAATAAAAAAACTAAGATAGTTCTCAGCAGGAAATGTTCACCTCAAAGATTTATATAATAAATACGGAAGGTTATAGGGATCGCATACAAAGATCTTGGTTTGTATAAAATAAGTTTATATTGAAAGATAAGAATCTCAAGCTAAAAATGCTCAACTAGGAAAAAACTGAAAAAAAACTATTAAATAAGGAAAAAAATTTCACAGGAGATCCAAGGACATGTAAACTTTAATTATTTGAGGATACAATGTGTAAGAAAAGAAAGTTGAGGGAACGGCTAGGAAAAAATTGAGCAAGTTACACCATTAAAATGTGGCACATGTAACCAAAATAAAATGCACAATTTACCTTTCCAGAATAAACTGCATGTAGAGCCTGCTAAGGGAGCTTTAGAATTATACACTACGATTTAAATGGACCCCTCCATAAAAATACCGGGTTTGATGGATCTACCAATATTTCTTACCATTTATAGGCGAATTCATACAAATTGCAGCTTTAGATTTATACTCTCTTAAATCGAGAGATGAGGTTTACAATTTTGATTCCTGGATTAAGTAACTAAATAGAAAGATCCCTACCTCGGTAAGAAGATAAAGAGACTAAGATGTGATAAATGGAAAAGAATATACTGGAATGCACTTCATACACATCTAGGCCCAGGGAAAACTTGCGTGGGAATTCTCCTAGACACTACATGCCCACCTTATACTGTTCACGAATTAAATTAGGGAACAGCCGCTGAGCGCTACAATAGAACAATCATGAATTCCGCTAGATGTTTATTACAATGATCTGAAACTAAATATCAAATATTGGCCGGAAATAGTTAGGAACCGTGGCGTACTCTAAAATAGAAACCATTGCGAAAACATATGAAAATAAAACACCAATCGAAATATTGTTTAGAAGGAAACCCAATATAAATAATTTAAGAATGTACGGAAGTAGAGTGTTTGTAAGAATAGCTGAAAATTAAAAGAAATTGAAATGGGACAAAAAAGCAGATATCGGAATAATTTGTAGGCTGTAATAATAAAACAGAGACAAATTTCTAAGTAACGAATCAGAGTGAAAACCCAGAGGACATAGGAAATAAGTTGAGAAGGTCAGGACGGGAAACAGAGAAAACCAAGCCGATATGGCTGCAAACGAGCTCATATTTCTCATTTATGTGGAATGTGAAGTTAACGCAGACAGTCCCCAAACCAATGAAGAAGCTTTTAAGTGAGATGACAGCATTACATACCAAACTATAAAAGCGGGAAAAGCATGTAAATCCATCAGTTAGGTTATATGGTTGGGTATGACCGTTCTAAGAGTTTGGCATGAATGTTTCGGACAAGTATAAAAAAAGAAAAAATTAATTAGGGGCTTTCATAGAAGTGAGAGTGATTATTGTCTGATATAAGTATGAGTGCGTTGATGTTATATATTTAATTTATTCGTAGATGACTTATTAATATGGGAAAAAAAGGAAAAAATCGATGAAATTAAAACAACATTGTCAAACAAATTTGCGATGAAGGACTGTAGGTGAAGTAAAACTTATTTAGGAATAAACACTGAATAATGATTATGAAAGGTGAGATAAATTGGATCAAAGTAGTTATATAGAGTCATTAGCGAAACGATATAACATAGAAAATAGTAAAACTATTTGCGTCGATTTCAAAACAGTTACGACGGGACACATTATAAATATGCATTGAGAAGTTCGAAATACTCTATATTTAACCAGAAAAATAAAAGATTACTTTATAAAATTGGTTTGATTTTCGCAAAAGGAATGTGAATATACAGCACAAAAAAACTAAGGAGGTGTGTTGAGATATGTATAACTTTTGTGTGCTGGACCAGGTCAAACGTGTAGTAGAGATGTTTGTAATATCGTCAAGTATCGGTGTGTGGAGGGTATGTGTGTAGTGCGCGGCATCTGGAAAACAGATGAATGCAAACCAGCCCAGCCTAAAGTTAACCGTCGATAGAAGGTCTGGTACGGACGAAGGTGCGCTGAGATGTGTGCGTAAGTATGTATCGAGGATACGCCATAGAAATCCCGTCCGTAAAATAAATATATGCTCTACGTTAATGTTAATCATGAGTGTAAATTCAATCTTTCCATAGCAATATTTCGCCCATCAAGATCCACAATTCTAACCCACTAACTTTCATTGTTATGGGATTTTCCTGTGTATTCCAAGGAGAAGTTCCTGGTGTTCCTTCATCTCCGACATGTATAAATATGCACTCTGGTGAATAATGAAAATACATGTAAGGATATATAAAGCATATGTATACCATGTGAATTTTAATCAGCCGTTTCAAATTCGCTCGCTCGTCGTACCCAGTCCCAATTTCACATTACGATCCGGCGCTGTTAGCAAATCTGAAGACTCTGACCTGTATTAAAACAAACGCAAGAGGGTTTGTTTCAGGTTAGGCTATAGATTTACGAGCGATGCAGCGAGCGTGTAACGCGTAAATCGAGTATCACAGACCAATACTTAGCACACAGGGACATTGCCAGAGTCTTCGCACCAGTCCGAGATGCCGAAAGCTTCAATCGAATTGTTTACTTACATACATACGTTGTCAATATTTTACGCACACAGTTATAGTTCCAGGTTATATTACAGTAATGTAACGACTAAAGTCGTAAGGAAAATTTGAGAATAATGGAAAATATATGTAAGGAAATTATAAGGTATATGTATAGCGTGAAATTTGAAAATAATGAAATTATATTTAAGAGAAATACAAAGTATATGTATACCATGGGCATTGTAATCGTTCCTGTCTCGCTCCGCTCGCTCGTCAAAATCTAGTCTTACCTAACATACGATCCGGCGCGTTCGCAAAACAGAAGATCGACTCCGTATTGAAAAACGAACGCAAGAGGGTCTGGTTTTAGGTTAGGCTATAAATATTCGAGCGGGCGCAACGAGCGAGTAACGCGTAAACGTGTGTCACAAACCAACGGTTTAGTACACAGGGTCATTGAAATATTCGCACCAGCCCGAGGAGCAAAAAGCTTCAATCGAATTGTTTACTTACATAAGATTACACGTTATCAATATTGTTACGCAAATAGTTGTAGTTCGAGGTAATACAGTGCAACGTAACGACCAATATCGCATTGAAAATTTGGAAATAAATTAAAAATATATGTAAGGAAATATAAGGTATATGTATAGCATGCAGTTTGAAAATAAAGAAAATATATGTAAGGAAATATAAGGTATATGTATAGCATGCAATTTGAAAATAAAGAAAATATATGTAAGGAAATATAAGGTATATGTATAGCATGCAATTTGAAAATAAAGAAAATATATGAATGGAAATATAAGGTATATGAATAGCATGCAATTTGAAAACAATGAAAATATATGTAAGGAAATATAAAGTACATGTATAGCGTGCGATTTGAAAATAAAGAAAATATATGTAAAAAAAATATAAGGTATATGTATAGCATGCAATTTGAGAATAATGAGAATATATGTAAGGAAATATAAAGTATATGTATGTCGGGTTTGGAGTAGGATCGGGGTTGTGGGCGTTTGATGAGTTTTCACTAGACATCGTTGTGGTATAACGTGCGGTTTATTAATCACAAGAGTCGCTAAGACTGTAATAACAATTAACTGCGGTGGTCACACACTCGCAACACTCGCGACAATGAACTTAGGTTTACTAACGAATCCGCGGTCAACGGGATGATAGTACTGCGTACTCACAAAGTCCAAGTTAGGCACTTTATTAACAAGAGGTGAAATATTCGCTGATCGTAAAGGCCGTATTCTTTTCGTCAGAAGATTGCAGAAGAGAATGCATCTCAGTCTCGGTGATGCCACCGAGGAAAACTATATGGGGTGTGTCTAAGGACACGCGGTCATCGGATTCGTGGAGAAAAGTCTTCGCTCGGAAAGTGAGGGAAATTGACGTTACTGTTAATTGGTCAATTTCCATGTCGATGGTTAGGGAAGGGTGCTAGCCGCCCTTAGGAGAAAGTTGCTAGTGGGGAGCATCGTTCATGAGAGAAAAAACAGATTTCTCTAACTTCCCATGGTTGGAACAAAGACTGTTTATCCGTTTGAAGGACTTTAGCTAGATCCTAAGATTTATAGCGGGTCCTCGGGCTAGCTGCACATGTACTGTGGAGACGCATCGACATCTGGTAATCATCTTACTCGGAGAATAGAATCTGAGTGTGGCAAGTCACGGGACAGAGACCGTCAAGATGTTCACTGTCGAATGTCACTACAACTATTTCCTTCTTTTTCTAAAAAGAGCTCTAGAGTTACTTCCATGCCTTTGTTAGACGGAACGTTCATCCCTTGACCGCGGCTACGTTCGGCGACTGGTTGACGCCTCGAGCCCAAGCGCACTATCATAAATCTCAAACAAATACAGTTCGGTTTGACAACGACGTTTATTTAGTTACGGCTACATTAGAAACTACAGTGTTAAGGTATCAGAGATTAGAGTATTAAGCAGTTTTCCGAGGTTCCAAGGGAGGCTCCGATGTCTTTTCATCCCCGACATGTATACCATGTGAATTGTAATCGTTGCTCTCTCGCTCCGCTCGTTCGTCAAAATCTAGTCCTACCTCGCATACTATCCGGCGCGTTCGCAGATCGGAAGATCGACTACGCATCGAAAAACGAACGCAAGAGTTTTCGGTTCTAGTTTAGGCTATAGAATTTCGAGCGAGCGCAGCGAGCGAGTAATGCGAAAACGTGTGTCACAAACCAATGGTTTAGTACACAGGGACATTGAAATATTCGCATCAGCCGGAGGAGCCGAAAGCTTTAATCGAATTGTCTAGTTACATAAGAATACACGTTATCAATATTTTTACGCAAATAGTTATAGTTCGAGGTAATACAGTGCAACGTAACGACCAAAATCGCAAGGAAAATTTGGAAATAAAAGAAAATATATGTAAGGAAATATAAGGTATATGTATAGCATGCAATTTGAAATTAAAGAAAATATATGTAAGGAATTGTGAGGTATATGTATAGCATGCAATTTGAGAATAATGAGAATATATAGAAGGAAATATAAAGTATATGTATACCATGGGAATTGTTGTCGTTGCTCTCTCGCTCCGCTCGCTGCTCAAAATCTAGTCCTATCTCGCATACGATACGGCGCGTTCGCAAAACTGAAGTTCGACTCCGTATGGAAAAACGAACGCAAGAGGGTTTGGTTTCCGGTTAGGCTATAGATTTTCGAGCGAGCGCTGCGAGCGAGTAACGCGTAAACGTGTGTCACAAACCAATGGTTTAGTACACAGGGACATTGAAATATTCACACCAGCTCCGGGAGCCGAAAGCTTTAATCGAATTGTTTACTTACATAAGATTACAAGTTATCAATATTGTTACGCAAATAGTTGTAGTTCGAGGTAATACAGTGCAACGTAACGACCAAAATCGCAAGGAAAGTTTGGAAATAAAAGGAAATATATGTAAGGAAATATAAGATATATGTATAGCATGCAATTTAAAAATAAAGAAAATATATGTAAGGAAGTATAAGGTATATGTATAGCATGCAATTTGAAAATAAAGAAAATATATGTAAGGAAATATAAGGTATATGAATAGCATGCAATTTGAAAATAAAAAAAATATATGTAAGGAATTGTGAGGTATATGTATAGCATGCAATTTGAGAATAATGAGAATATATGTAAGGAAATATAAAGTATATGTATACCATGGGAATTGTTGTCGTTGCTCTCTCGCTCCGCTCGCTCCTCAAAATCTAGTCCTACCTCGCATACGATACGGCGCGTTCGCAAAACTGAAGTTCGACTCCGTATGGAAAAACGAACGCAAGAGGGTTTGGTTTCAGGTTAGGCTATAGATTTTCGAGCGAGCGCTGCGAGCGAGTAACGCGTAAACGTGTGTCACAAACCAATGGTTTAGTATACAGGGACATTGAAATATTCACACCAGCCCGGGGAGCCGAAAGCTTTAATCGAATTGTTTACTTACATAAGATTACACGTTATCAATATTTTTACGCAAATAGTTGTAGTTCGAGGTAATACAGTGCAACGTAACGACCAAAATCGCAAGGGAAATTTGGAAATAAAAGAAAATATATGTAAGGAAATATAAGGTATATGTATAGCATGCAGTTTGAAAATAAAGAAAATATATGTAAGGAAATATAAGGAATATGTATAGCATGCAATTTGAAAATAAAGAAAATATATGTAAGGAAATATAAGGTATATGTATAGCATGCAATTGGAAAATAAAGAAAATATATAAATGGAAATATAAGGTATATGAATACCATGCAATTTGAAAACAATGAAAATATATGTAAGGAAATATAAAGTATATGTATAGCGTGCAATTTGAAAATAAAGAAAATATATGTAAAAAAATATAAGGCATATGTATAGCATGCAATTTGAGAATAATGAAAATATATGTAATGAAATATAAAGTATATGTATAGCATGAAATTTGAAAATAATGAATATATATTTAAGGAAATATAAAGTATATGTATAGCATGGGAATTGTAATCATTGCTCTCTCGTTCCGCTCGCTCGACAAAATCTAGTCGTACCTCACACACGATCCGGCGCGTTCGCAAATCTGAAGATCGACTCCGCATCGAAAAACGAACGCAAGAGAGTCTGGTTTTAGGTTAGGCCATAAATATTCGAGCGAGCGCAGCGAGCGAGTAACGCGTAAACGTGTGTCACATACCAACGGTTTAGTACACAGGGACATTGAAATATTCGTTCCATCCCGAGGAGGAAAAAGCTTCAATCGAATTGTTTACTTACACAAGATTACACGTTATCAATATTCTTACGCACACAGTTATAGTTCCAGGTAATACAGTGCAACGTAACGACCAAAATCGCAAGGAAAATTTGGAAATAAAAGAAAATATATGTAAGAAAATATAAGGTATATGTATAGCATGGGAATTCTAATCGATGCTCTCTCGTTCCGCTCGCTCGTCAAAATCTAGTCTTACCTAACATTAGATCCGGCGCGTTCGCAAAACAGAAGATCGACTCCGCATCGAAAAACGAACGCAAAAGGGTTTGGTCTTAGGTTAGGCTATAGATTTTCGAGCGAGCGCTGCGAGCTAGTAACGCGTAAACGTGTGTCACAAACCAATGGTCTATCACACAGGGACATTGAAATATTCGTTCCATCCCGAGGAGCCGAAGGATTCAATCGAATTGTTTACTTACATAAGATTACATGTTATCAGTATTGTTGTGCAAATAGTTGTAGTTCGTGGTAATACAGTGCAACGTAACGACCAATATCGCATTGAAAATTTGGAAATAAAAGAAAATATATGTAAGGAAATATAAGGTATATGTATAGCATGCAGTTTGAAAATAAAGAAGATATATGTAAGGAAATATAAGGTATATGTATAGCATGCAATTTGAAAATAAAGAAGATATATGTAAGGAAATATATTATGTATAGCAAAATATATGTAAGGAAATATAAGGTATATGTATAGCATGCAATTTGAAAATAAAGAAAATATATGAATGGAAATATAAGGTATATGAATAGCATGCAATTTGAAAACAATGAAAATATATGTAAGGAAATATAAAGTTCATGTATAGCGTGCAATTTGAAAATAAAGAAAATATATGTAAAAAAATATAAGGTATATGTATACCATGCAATTTGAGAATAATGGAAATATATGTAAGGAAATATAAGGTATATGTATAGCGTGAAATTTGAAAATAATGAAATTATATTTAAGGAAATACAAAGTATATGTATACCATGGGCATTGTAATCGTTCCTGTCTCGCTCCGCTCGCTCGTCAAAATCTAGTCTTACCTAACATACGATCCGGCGCGTTCGCAAAACAGAAGATCGACTCCGTATTGAAAAACGAACGCAAGAGGGTCTGGTTTTAGGTTAGGCTATAAATATTCGAGCGGGCGCAACGAGCGAGTAACGCGTAAACGTGTGTCACAAACCAACGGTTTAGTACACAGGGTCATTGAAATATTCGCACCAGCCCGAGGAGCAAAAAGCTTCAATCGAATTGTTTACTTACATAAGATTACACGTTATCAATATTGTTACGCAAATAGTTGTAGTTCGAGGTAATACAGTGCAACGTAACGACCAATATCGCATTGAAAATTTGGAAATAAATTAAAATATATGTAAGGAAATATAAGGTATATGTATAGCATGCAGTTTGAAAATAAAGAAAATATATGTAAGGAAATATAAGGTATATGTATAGCATGCAATTTGAAAATAAAGAAAATATATGTAAGGAAATATAAGGTATATGTATAGCATGCAATTTGAAAATAAAGAAAATATATGAATGGAAATATAAGGTATATGAATAGCATGCAATTTGAAAACAATGAAAATATATGTAAGGAAATATAAAGTACATGTATAGCGTGCGATTTGAAAATAAAGAAAATATATGTAAAAAAATATAAGGTATATGTATAGCATGCAATTTGAGAATAATGAGAATATATGTAAGGAAATATAAAGTATATGTATGTCGGGTTTGGAGTAGGATCGGGGTTGTGGGCGTTTGATGAGTTTTCACTAGACATCGTTGTGGTATAACGTGCGGTTTATTAATCACAAGAGTCGCTAAGACTGTAATAACAATTAACTGCGGTGGTCACACACTCGCAACACTCGCGACAATGAACTTAGGTTTACTAACGAATCCGCGGTCAACGGGATGATAGTACTGCGTACTCACAAAGTCCAAGTTAGGCACTTTATTAACAAGAGGTGAAATATTCGCTGATCGTAAAGGCCGTATTCTTTTCGTCAGAAGATTGCAGAAGAGAATGCATCTCAGTCTCGGTGATGCCACCGAGGAAAACTATATGGGGTGTGTCTAAGGACACGCGGTCATCGGATTCGTGGAGAAAAGTCTTCGCTCGGAAAGTGAGGGAAATTGACGTTACTGTTAATTGGTCAATTTCCATGTCGATGGTTAGGGAAGGGTGCTAGCCGCCCTTAGGAGAAAGTTGCTAGTGGGGAGCATCGTTCATGAGAGAAAAAAACAGATTTCTCTAACTTCCCATGGTTGGAACAAAGACTGTTTATCCGTTTGAAGGACTTTAGCTAGATCCTAAGATTTATAGCGGGTCCTCGGGCTAGCTGCACATGTACTGTGGAGACGCATCGACATCTGGTAATCATCTTACTCGGAGAATAGAATCTGAGTGTGGCAAGTCACGGGACAGAGACCGTCAAGATGTTCACTGTCGAATGTCACTACAACTATTTCCTTCTTTTTCTAAAAAGAGCTCTAGAGTTACTTCCATGCCTTTGTTAGACGGAACGTTCATCCCTTGACCGCGGCTACGTTCGGCGACTGGTTGACGCCTCGAGCCCAAGCGCACTATCATAAATCTCAAACAAATACAGTTCGGTTTGACAACGACGTTTATTTAGTTACGGCTACATTAGAAACTACAGTGTTAAGGTATCAGAGATTAGAGTATTAAGCAGTTTTCCGAGGTTCCAAGGGAGGCTCCGATGTCTTTTCATCCCCGACATGTATACCATGTGAATTGTAATCGTTGCTCTCTCGCTCCGCTCGTTCGTCAAAATCTAGTCCTACCTCGCATACTATCCGGCGCGTTCGCAGATCGGAAGATCGACTACGCATCGAAAAAACGAACGCAAGAGTTTTCGGTTCTAGTTTAGGCTATAGAATTTCGAGCGAGCGCAGCGAGCGAGTAATGCGAAAACGTGTGTCACAAAACCAATGGTTTAGTACACAGGGACATTGAAATATTCGCATCAGCCGGAGGAGCAGAAAGCTTTAATCGAATTGTCTAGTTACATAAGAATACACGTTATCAATATTTTTACGCAAATAGTTGTAGTTCGAGGTAATACA
>JAFJHM010000142.1:0-39215 GCA_019201815.1 Bombus balteatus | reverse complement strand
TTTTTTTTTTTTTTTTATGTGGTGGGAATATTCGTGTTTTGTGAGGTGATTGGTACGTCAGTAGGAAGAGCGGATGTATTATGCCGTGTTTAAGTATTCCGTGGCTGTTCGATATCTTCCCTTTGTTTGTAGTCTAATGGCACAGAAGTTGTGTGATTAAAGATTTCTCTAAAGAGCTGCCGGTTGGTGCGTTGGTTATGAATAAAGAGATTAGATGGGTTCTCGATTATTGCTGAACTGAGCTGTTGCTATAACGGGGGATGATAGAAGAGAGTTCCATTGAGGAATTGACTTGGACATACCTTGGCGAGATATTTTTAGTTATGAAGAAGTCGAGGAGATCGGGAATTTTGTTGTTAGTGTCAGTGGGCCAGTATGTGGGTTCATATGTATTGAGTGGAGTTGAGATTGTTGGTGATTATGCTTTTCAGGAGATTTTTGCCTCTTACCGTGACAAGTCTACTGCCCCACTGGGTATGTTTCTGGCGTTGTAAAGTCTCCCTCCAGCTACGAATCTATTGCCCAGAGCGTCATGGCAAAATTGTCAAAGTTTTCTTGTGGTGTAATTGAGTACCTGGAGGGGGGGCAATATACTGTTGGAGTGGTGATTGTACCATGGCAGTCTTCTATTGCTACAAGCCTTGTAGCTTGAGGTAGTCTTTCTGACTGGTGGAAGCTCGTAGTGCTTGGATGCTGATGTGATGTTGATTCCGGTGCCGTTGTGGGCCTTTCCACTGGGATGTTGGGTATGGTAGAAGTTGTAGCCGTTTATTTTGCATAGCTTTTGTCGGTGAAGTGGGTTTCCGATATGAGCATCACGTCGATTTGCTGTTGTTTAAGGAAGAGTTCAAGTTCGAGTTTGTGTTGAGCTAGACCGCTGGCATTCCAAAGAGCTATGCGTCTTGGTTTTATTTTACGTCGGGCGTATTAGCTTATCCATGATGAGTGTTAATAGTGATAGTGGGTTGCTTATTTGTTCCGACCGTTTTCGATTAATATTTCTTTAATCTGGCAGTTGTCTGAGTTTTGTGGATTGGGAACGCTGTTTTGGGAATGGTCCTTTTGGATATTCAGATTATCTTGGTGACTTTTACTACTTGGGCGTGTAAGAGAGATTGAAGGCTGGTAAATTTTGGAGGACTGTGCATTTGATTTGCTTGTCTCTTTTGGCTCTGGGTTTGGGATACTTGTTTATTTGCTAGGGTTTTTGTAGGAAAGTTAGCATTCAGGTTTTTAGCAACCTCGTTGAATTTTTCTGTAGGCGTCTCGGTTGGACGGGCAGGGAATTCTTCTACTTAGTTGTTGTTAATTTTGAGCCTATTCTTCTTTTTTTTGATGTCTTTTCTCTTGGTTGTATCGTGGTTTGGATGTCGATGACATCGTCAATGAAGATTAAGCGAGCGAGAGGGAGTTTCTCTGGGTATGTGATTTGTTTGACGTTTCTGCTTGATATGCCCATGGAGTCTCTCTGCTGTCTCCAGTATTTCTTCGTAAAATCTGTTATAGGTTACACTTGTTAGCATTTGTCTTTGCTGCTTCCAGCTTGCGTTTTTCGTGAGCGTGTCGTTTGCAAAGGATATAATGTCCTTGCCTTACGTTGAGGAAGAGCGGCTGTTATAACTCAGCTCCGAGAGCCCGTTCGGGATGTTTGGGGCCATCATCGAGCTAGTTAATTCGATTTGAAGCTAACTCTTAGTCGAGCGGCTACTCTGATTACATTGATGCCAATTTGGTTTCCTTCCCGATCGCATCGAGCAGCGGCTCTAAAGTCAAATTAAATGCAGTAGTGACACAGTGTCACCCTCAAGTCCCTCTTCGGGATGGTGATCTCGTCCCGACATCATCAATATCGCTGGCTTTAATACAGTTTCCGTATTCTATACACATGTTATTATTAATTTGATAATAGGGTTACTGGCACACCCTCTCCAGGCAAGGCCTGAGCGCCGAATGGGGCACTGTATCGAATGTTTTGGAGATATCCACCAGAATACCCCTTATCTCTCGCATACAAATTATACAGCAGTTAATAATTCATTTTGATTTTATACAATCCATTTTCGGATGTAAAACCTTTTGCCCTCATATTCAATACACCCTCCCGATTCTCCTGCTTATGGGCCAGAGAAGAAAAGATTCTTGCCAAGAATGGACCTATCGTGTGATAGGTCTCCAATTTCTAATTTGGCTGTTATAGGCTTATTTTACTTTTGGACAAGGTTGTTCTATTCTCCTTCCATACAGAAGGAAAATAAGAACAAACAAATATTATACATAACTTTGCCAGAATTGTGCAGGCCAGGAATCATCAGGGCAGGTGTTCAAGGCTTTGTAATCCATCGGGGCCCCAAGCGCAGCCTTCTAATTTTACGATTTTCAGCAACCTCCTGCCGTTATCGGCGGGAACATCTCCTTGGGGAGCTCGAGGCTCTATCGCCGAGATTGTAAGCACTAACACATCCCACCGCCCTTACAAGTTATTATAGAGCCTCACCTCCGTAGCTCCAGGTGACGTTTGAAGGCTCCAGGCATGCTCGATCATTATTAATTACGCATTCGCCTTGTCTCCTAGGATATTCATAATAACCTTGGCATCAGTGCGTAAGAGAGTATCGTTTCTGAATTCTATTCTTACTTAACTTTCTCTGACTTCCGCCTTTATTTCTTTACTTTTTTTTCTTTTATATAGCTCTCAATCTTATTTAACTCCCTTTCTTTTATTTTGGGAGTATAGAGATGTGCTAATATAATTATTTCTGTTTTAATAATCCATTCCTGGACAGCCTCCTCATCATTTACTCTTATCGCATCCGGCCCACCTCTTCTCGCACACTGCTCCTGGATCCAACTTAGATCGCACCCTCCTCTGCTGCTACTTGAGTGACTTCTTGAGTGCCTCGACTCTCACCACCAAATTCCACCTCCTTTTGATATTTTTATTTGGTCTATTGTTTTGCTGAGAGGATTTTACTGATCTTTATTGGTTTCCATGATGCTTATATAGACATCCTTGTTTCTCCTTCAAGAGCCACTCTCTTCTTACTCTCCAATATCTTTCACGATTCTTGGGGGTCCACCATACCCCTTTTCTTGGTATTTCGTAGGTGCGCATGCCGCTCCATGGGTGGAGAGCCCTCTGCGTCCCGAAGCTCATGGAGCAAGCTTCGCATTCACTCTGTTTCGTCTTTGGCTAGGGCCACTTTTACAACCATATGGCACCCAGTCCATGAAGTTTCTGAAGCATCTCCGACAATTAGAACATCTCCACCTTATAGGGCCTCCATATGATGCTGATCGAGATGGGTACGAACCGCGGCGCGACACCTCCACGTGGCCCTCTCCTGGATTTTCAAGGGTCCGGGGAAGATCCGGACACCATACCTTCTGCGGTGCTCTTCGCGTTCAAACCCTATCTCCCCTGCTGGGGTTTCCAGGGGAACTCAGACGCTTATACAGAAAAGAAAACTCTTCCCGGATCTCCCGACGGCGTCTCCAGGTCATTTTATAGGTTACCCCGACGAACACGGCGAGGGCCCGAATGGTATGCGGTTCCGCTGCCGGGTTCCGGGTAGGAACCCGGATTCCCTTTCACGCCCAATGGGTGTGTTTCTTTCGCTCATATATTTGTTTGTTTTGTTACATTTTGTATGATCTTAGGACACCTCATCTGCGTAGGATTTCTCTTGGGGCTTGGGATCGACTGACTCGGCCGCAACGGCTGTTACACGAAACCCTTCTCCACGTCAGTCCTCCAGGCCTCGCTGGAGTATTTGCTACTACCACCAAGATCTGCACCGACGGCGGCTCCAGGAAGGCTCACGCCCAGACCCTTCTGCGCACACCCCGCCGCGACCTCCCTACTCACTCTCAGAGCTTCACGGAAGGACGATGTCCCGATAACGGGACTCGCCGTGCCTTCCCACTCTGCCACTGACGGCGGGTAGTATAGGCGCGACGCTTCAGCGCGCCATCCATTTTCAGGGCTAGTTGCTTCGGCAGGTGAGTTGTGCCACACTCCTTAGCGGATTCCGACTTCCATGGCCACCATCCTGCTGTCTTAAGCTAACCAACGCCTTTCATGGTATCCCATTAAGCGTCGACTTAGGCGGCCTTTAACTCCACGTTTGGTTCATCCTACAGCGCCAGTTCTGCTTACCAAAAATTGGCCACTTGGCACTCTGATCCAAAATCTCGTGGCTTCGCCATCCAAGCAAGCCAGAGATCTCACTACATTATAGAGTTTGAGAATAGGTTTGAGGTCGTTTTTCGGCCCCAAGGCCTCCTAATCATTCAGCATTTACCAGATGAGACTCACTTGCGTTCGGTGAGAACGGTCGATTTTCTCCCAGCTATCCTGGAAACTTCGGAGGAAACCTGGCTACTAGATGGTTCGATTAGTCTTCGCCCCTATACGGATTCCGACGATCGATTTGCACGTCAGAATCGCTACGGACCTCATCAGGAGTTCCCTGACTTCGTCCTGACCAGGCATAGTTCACCATCTTTTTTCAGGTCCCAACATTGTACGCTCTAGGTGCACTCTCCTCGCAATGAGAACAAGACCTTGGGTGCAAGGCCACGCATAGTTGCGCAGCCCATCCTCCCTCCATCGACGCGAACGCGATTTTCACTTTCATTTTTCGCCTTTAGGTTTCAATGTCCCAATGACTCGCGCACATGTTGAACTCCCTTGGTCCGTGTTTCAGAGACGGGTCCTGAGAGTACCCAAAGCAATGAGGAGTCGCCGACCGGTAGATTCGAGATTTGGCCGGTCAAGATATCCGCACTGCTAACAGCTGCCAATACCCGAGCACGGAACGTAAACCCGGGGCTGCGGGTAAGGGCGGAAGCTTGCGGCGGTCAGACGCACACACATATTCGAGAAAATGGATTGGTTGCGCCCGATACCGTGGGTGTACCGTCGTGCGTCGGCCCGGGCGACCGAGGGTCTGCCGCGTGCGCCGAAGCGACGCGACAGGCGCCCACTCGGGCCGTAGACCGACACACACGGGTCGCGACGTTTTACTAGGGGGAGTGCACGACTACACACCGTGCTTTACACCGAAGGTGGCGTACCCTCATCTCGAACACGAAGGCCCACCGGGTGTTTGGCAGGAACGGCACCATCACGTGATCTCCCCATTTCGTCTTTCAGTTTCGCATCGCTCACCAGCAGGAACCGGCGCGTCACATAATCTTCCCATTCGATCTTTTAGGTTTCTCGGTTTACCCTGACGGTTTACCGTTTCCTCTTGAACTCTCTCTTCAAAGTTCTTTTCAACTTTCCCTCACGGTACTTGTTCGCTATCGGTCTCGTGGTTGTATTTAGCCTTAGATGGAGTTTACCACCAACTTAGGGCTGCACTCTCAAGCAAACCCGACTCTAAGGAGAGATCCTCCCGAAAACGCGTTCCGGTCACTACGGGCCTACTGGCACCCTCTGTGGGTACATGGCCCCATTCAAGATGGACTTGGACGCGGTTCGACGTCACGGGATAAACGGATCCTCCCGAACACTACATTTCCCAGCGGCGGAACCGCGGGATTCAGTGCTGGGCTAATTCCTGTTCGGCGCTCGCCGCTACTAAGGAAATCCTTGTTAGTTTTCCCTTTTTCCCTCCCGCTTAGTAATATGCTTAAATTCAGCGGGTAGTCTCGCCCTACTCTGAGGTCGCTTCAACGTCACGACACGAACGAAACTTGTTTTTATTCAAAGAAAAAAAAAACACGTTCGTGCCATGTTTGCGTAAAACTTCGAGAAAAAAAAATATCTATGAAACATCCAGTGCGAGAGAGAAGGTGGTAGCTAGGTTATATTTTTATCTCTATGCGCAAAATCGCCTCAAAGAAGAAAAATAAAAATAAAATCGAATGAAGGAGAACACTCTTTTTTCCAGAGAGTTTTGAAAGCATAGCAAAGTGCCGATCTTCGTTCGTCGTATCATGTTCGGGCAAGACTCACGCCAGACATCCATGTGATCTCCGGTTCGATTTGCCGTCCTCAGTCTCTTACAGCCGTTTCTCTCCTCTCGACGATTCCAGCGGTTCATGACTTCGCCTGTATGAATTTGCTGGCTGAGATCCAGATACGCGATCTCGCGATACAGTTTTCTTGCTGCGGCAACGACGAAAGCGCGCGGGAACGCACGCAAGTGGAAAAACGAGCGAGACATGCTGTGGTGTGTGTGGGAGGACTGGACGACCGGCGACGTTAGGATGCGCGTTCTTAGATGGTAGACGCCGGAAACGGCATGGGATGACCAACACTCTCTGTTTTCTTTGTATTCTCCGAGCGCGGAATAGCTACTTTAAAAATCACGCGCACACGACTATTACGTCGTACTCGCGTGCGTATGCGTAACAATCTCGCTCTAATTAAATCAAAGTTTTTTCTCGAGCCTCGCCAAAGAGGATCGTCCTGTTCCTCTGCTACGATCTCTCCCGTGCGATTCAGTGATTCTCTCTGGCTCGACGACGATAACGACCATCCGACAACTTCGTAACGGGCTCGCATGCACATCTTCGTCAGGTACAGAAACGTTGTGCAACACCTTGAGCTTGTATAACACCCGTAGCCGATCATACGACACACGCATAATTCGCGCCCGCTTTATACGATTTCAGAGGAACGTGGCTTTGGGCCAGTGCGCGCGGGCAAGGGAGATACGCGAACGACGGGAAAATTCGTCCCGATACATGTATCGCGTACTCTCCAATCTCCGCGCAACGCCTGGGGATCATCTGCCTAAGTCATCAGCGTTCGAAGAAATCACGTGTGCGTTCCCGGATCTACGGCTTTCTTTCGGGGAATAATATAAAAGCACAGAGGATGTAAAACTGCTATGACGACCCATCTATGCGACGGTCCTCGTTGTTGTCTTCCACATTTGCTGCCAAATACAGTACACATAATCCGATTTGAGCTATGTCATCTCTGGTCACCCGACAAATTCAGCGTAATTGCAGCTTTGCATTTTCAAGATTAAATATTTCAAATCCACGTATCTCCGTTTGTCGAGCACATATGGCAATAATTCAATGTGCCTTGTACCCCAATTTTCTGGTGCGCCAAATGCAGCGCACACCAGACAGTTAAACGTTATGTCCACTCTGGTCCCAGTCATATCCGGCATAGTTGCAGTTTTGCATATTTAGGGGTTATAGTATACATTAGAATGTATCTCACGCTGCTGTTCGCGTGGGTGTCGACAGTTCCATGCGCGTTATACTCCAAATTTGCAGCGTAATACAGCGCTATTCAGCCGGTTTGCCGCCATATCAACTCTGGTCGCCTTGTCAAAACCAGTGTAATTGCAGTTTTATATATTGTCATGCTTAAATAATAAAAACAACGTATCTCCGTTTTCTACGGCAGGTAAGTCGACAATTCGTTACGCGTAATACCGCACAATTCGCTGCAAAATATAGCGCACGTCAACCCGTTTGCGCTACATCAACGCTCTGGACCCTGTGAAATTGAACGTAATTATAGTTTTGTATGTTGGATTAAAAAACTCAAATCAACGTGCCTCCGTTTCTATTGCAGATATGTTAACAGCTGTGTGAGCGTTATACTCCACATTTGCTGCTACATACAGAGCGCATCAACTGGATTGAGCTATACCAACAGTGATCCTTTACAAATCCAGCGTAATTGCATCTACGCATATTCTGGCTCATATATTCAAATCAAAGTACTTTCTTCCTATTAAAAGATATGTTGACAACACAATGCGAGTTAACACACTCCAAATTTGTGTTATTTAATATGGGTTGGGGTTGATATTCAATTGGTTAACACAGATTGAATAACACTCTTTATTTCACCTCCTTGTATAAAAACGTCTGAACTCACCGGATGCGCTTTAGCAATTAGCACGTGGGCGACTTCTAGGACAAAAGAGCGTCGTTAGAAGTCATACCAACTTAGCTTATAGGAACTAGCGGCCTACCAGCGTTTCTCAACAATTTGCTGCCACATACAGAACACATCAGCGGGTTTGCACTCTGTCAACACTGGACCCGGTGAAATCCACAAATTACAGTTTTACATATTCATGCTTAAATATTCAAATCAACGTATCTCCGTTTCAATTGCAAATATGTCGAAAATACCATGCGTGTTATACTCCACATTTGCAGGCAAAACAGCGCACATCTGCAGCTTTGCGCTATGTCAAATCTGTTACAGTATAACGTATAACGTTACATGGTGTTACAGTATAACGTATAACGTTATATACTATTACGATATAACGAATATCGTTATATAGTATTGCGTTATATATATAATACTGTGTACATAATACTATACAAAGCTATACGTTACATCATAATACTATATACCGTTATACGTTATACTGTATCACCATATAACGATATATGTTATACTGTAATACTATGTAACTTTATTCCGTTATACTGCAATACTATATACCATTATACGTTATCCTGTAACACCATATATCGTTATACGTTATAACGTAATACTATATAACGTTATACTTTATAAAGTAACACTATATAGCGTTATTCGTTATACTGCTGTTCTTTATAGCATTATACGTTATATCGTAATACTATACAACGTCATACGTTTTACTATATCACCATATAACGTTATACGTTATGACGTAATACTGTATAACCTTTTACGTTGTACTGTAATACAATATATCGTTATACGTTATACTGTAATACTATATAACGTTTTACGGTATAACGTAATACTATAAAGTATTATACGATATAACGTAATACTATGTATTGTTATTCGATATATGGTATTGCTATAAAATATTATATGATATAACGTATTACTATATAACGTAATCCGTTATAACGTATTACTATGTCACGCCCCGCGCTCCGCACATGCCGCCACGAGATACGAATAGAACGAGCCGCGATTCAAACGTATGAATAATTGAATACGACCCAATAATACTCTAACTAATAACTAACCAACCGACTGTTGAATTTAACTAGAGGCAAACCAATCAAAATAGAAAGGATTATATATGACAGATAAACAAAACAAAATAAATGAAACAATACTACAACAAATTAGCGAAGATATATAAAATACAAAATAAAGTAAAATCATTAAATAAACCCAACTAATTAATTGAACAGGCCACGAACTAACCTGATGAATCAAAATAAGAACGACTAGATAAGACATAATGGCGGAAGGGAAATAATTGACACAGCAGGGGATACACATTTTAATTAATTAACAAATACAGAAATAAAATGGATAAATTATGTACGAGTAAAATAAAACTGTTAACAAACCAAATGATTAAGCACAATTAACACTAGAATGGACTTGGAGAATTACATATGGAAATTTTACTATTAAATAAATATATATATGTAGTATCGAAAAGAGGAGGAAAATGTGCGTTTCCGTTACTGTATTTTACGAGGTTTTAGTATGGGTCGTGTTTTCTGGCTTTCGTTCGCTGTCCTACGAGGTCTGTTTAGTATAAAGAAAATGCACTATACGTGGTCATAGGCGCGAACGGTGACGTGACCCGAGCGTAGCGGGGGGGGGCTCGTCTCCCAGAGAGGACCGAGAAACGACCTAAGGTCAAAAAAGGCAGTCCTTTACGAAGTTTTGAACAGCACACGTCGAGAGGTCAGGTGCTTGAAGCCGCTAAGCCGAACGAGCACGTGGTCATTGTTCATCACCGGATATTCCGCCGCGCTTTGTTGTAACATTGATTATTGTTAAATATATTAACTATATCACCTTGTTAACAATCAAAGCAACTTTCACTGTCCTTCCTCTAAGAACCAATCAAGTTACTACATATATATATGTCGGAGATGGAAAGACACCGGAGCCTTCCCTTTGGAACTCCGGGAAAACTCCTCAATACTGTAATCTAGATTCTAACGTAGCGGTAATTAAACAAATGTCGTCGTTTAGTCCAATTTTAATTGTTTGAGATTTATGATAGTGAGCTTAGGCTCGAGGCGACAACCAGTCGCCGAACGTAGCCGCGGTCAAGGGATGAACGTTCCGTCTAACAAAGGCATGAAAGTAACTCTAGAGCTCTTCTTAGAAAAGGAAATAGTTGTAGCGACATTTGACAGTAAACATCCTAACGGTCTCTGTCCCGTAGCTCGCCACACGCAGACTCTATTCTTCGAGTAAGATGATTACCAGATGTCGATGCGTCTCCACAGTACAAGTTCAGCTAGCCGAGGACCCGCTATAAATCTTAAGATTTATTTAACTAAAGTCCTTCAGACGGACAAACAGTCTTTGTTCCAAATATGGGAAGTTAGGAGAAATCTATTTCTCTCATGAACGACGCTCCCCACTAGCAACTTTCTCTTAAGGGCGGCTAGCACCCTTCCCTAACCATCGACATGGAAATTGACCAATTAACAGTAACGTCAATTTCCCTCACTTTCCGAGCGAAGACTTTTCTCCACGAATCCGATGATCTCGTGTCCTTAGACACACCCCATATAGTTTTCCTCGGTGGCATCACCGAGACAGAGATTCACTCTCTTGTGCGAATTCATTGACGGAAAGAATACTATCTTTACGATCGGTCGGACTCGAACTTTGCGAGAACGTATCTCTATCATCCCGTTGGCCGCGGATTCGTTATGGGACCTAAGATCATTGTCATTAGCTTCTCGAATATCTGATTATCGCGTTTACTTGACAGATTCTGTGATAATCATACCTGCACTAGCGAATATCTCCTCTATTGCATAACGACAACATCTAATCTGAGTGTAGATTCGTTTCGCGCCCACAACCCTAGATCAAATCTTAACGTCTCCCCGACATCAGAAGTGGGATCAGTACCGATTTTAACAGTGCTAGAGCTTACGACCATCGTGCGCGAGTTAATTCAATCGCTAGTGCAAAAATCGAGTGCGAAACCGGACAGCTTTTCGTTATCACGTTTTAACCCTTAAAATCACGTGCTCCGACCTCGCTGCATGGGCGCAGCTATCAATCTGATTACGGATGGAAATCTTTTACGAAACAGTGCCCTGAAAGGAAACTATAATTTCAATAACAAACGTCGAGTCGACTTCTACGCAGTGGAAGCGTCAACTGGTAGACCAAGTCATCTGGGTGAGTCGTTTCCATTTTACTCCGATTCTGAAGCCGAGTGTTCACTAATTAAAGAATCTGTAGCCTCGTGATTCTCGGGAAAAAGAACTATTGACGTAGTAATGCGAAGAGTAGGAAATATCTGTAGTAAACGTACACCTTCCATTTTGTTTATTGTGTGTATTAATGATTTTATATTGAAGATAATTTCTCATGTCCCCGCTGATAGTTATTTAAAATATGATATTGTGATTAGTCGTGAAATTTTAAGTCAGGGTTCTGACGTAACATTACACGAAATAGCATCGCTATGTGTAAAGCAAAATAATTGGTGTCTGTGATAAAACCGCTGGAAACGGGATCGATATCAATGAAGTTGACATCGAAGTGCATGGTAATGATAAAAGTCGATTAATTCCTCCTCTCGAAAATTCAAAGATTCATCCGTTGCGGATTTCCTACGTACTCGCGTAAATACAGGCCAGCTAGAAATACAATTAATTGATCCTAACATCACCATACAAAGAAGTTCTTATAGACTTAGCGAGGAAAAGCGCAGGATAGTACGTGAAAGAATCAGCGAACTAATTAGGGCAAAGATCATAAGACCTAGTAGTTCACCGTTCGCAAGCCCTATGCTACTCCTAAAGAAAAGGCACGGTTCGAATAGACTGTGCGTTGATTTTCGAGCGATTAATAAAAATACGGTCGCGGATCGGTATCCTCTACCCCGCATCGCGGATCAAATCGTGAGATTGCAAAAGGCGAGATACTTTATTCACTTGGACATAGTCAGCGGGTTTCACCAAATTCCCGTTCATCCTAATTCGACGGAGTATACAGCGTTCGTCACTCCCGACGGACAATACGAGTACATAACGATGCCGTTTAGACTGAAAAAAAATGCACCGTCCGTTATTTTCGGAGGGCCATTCTCAAGGACTTAGGCGACCTCGCTCATTCGTACGTTGTTGTCTATTTAGAGGATGTTCTAATTACTACCGACTCGATAGATCAAGCTTTAGGAAGATTGTACACTGTGTTAGATACCCTCGTAAGAGCCGGGTTCTCTTTTAACCTTTCGAAATGTTCTTTTCTAAGGACATCGGTACTCTGTTTGGGATATGTAATGCATAACGGAGAAGTTCGTCCCTAAATTTCCACAACTGATGAGATCTTTGTATGCACTTACGTCCGGCAATAAAAATATAGCATGGGCGGACAGGCACGAACAAAAAAAAAAAATAAGACAAAAGTAATCTCCATTCTGACCGACGCGCCGGCGTTAATGATATTTGACCCCAATTATCCGATAAAATTACATACCGACGCTAGTTCCGAGGGATATGGGGCCATCTTAATGCATAAGGTTGAAGGTAAAAATAGAGTCATTGAATATTACAGTAAAAGGACCAGTCCCGCGGAATCGAGATATCATTCGTACGAACTGGAGACATTAGCAGTAGTAAACGCCGTCAAGCATTTCCGACACTATTTACATGGGCGGAAATCCCTAGTTGTTACCGACTGTAATTCTTTGAAAGCCTCCAGCAACAAAATAAATTTAAACGATCGGGTCTATAGGTGGTGGGCCTACTTGCAAACGTTTGATCTTTGACATCATGTATCGAGAGGGTAAACGAATGGCCCACGTAGATTTCTTTTCGCGAGACCCCGTAGACTTGAATCGCCGTATGATCAACAAAATCGTAGAGAAAGAGATTAATCGGGCCAATATCTCCGAAGACGGGCTATTAGCAGAACAACGTCGTGACCCTCAAATTTCGGAAATCGTCGAAAAGTTGCAAGGCGACGAGCTCGCGGAAGACATCGCGAATACGTACGGATTACGGTTCGGTACCCTTTACCGTAGGATACAGAGGAAAGACAGGACTCTCCGTTCACCTATTGATCCAAGAGGTTTTAGATGGTCCGTTATTAACCATGTACACCAGTCAATTATGCACTTAGGTTGGGATAAAACGCTTGAGAAACTGTACGAGTATTACTTGTTCGAAGGGATGGCGAAGTAGGTTCGCAGATTCGTAGAGAACTGTCATGCTTGTCGAGTTTCGAAGGCAAGTTCAGGTAAAATACAAGCCGAACTACATCCTATACCTAAGACCAGCATACCTTGGCATACAGTGCACACGGACATAACGGGCAAGCTAAGCGGCAAAAACGACGCTAAAGAATACGTCATTGTTTTTGATCGATGCCTTCACGAAATTTGTATACCTGCAGCATAACCGTAAGATAGATTCCCTTAACACTATCAAAGCACTTAAGTCCGCTATATTTTTATTCGACAGTCCCTGCCGGATAATAGCAGATCAAAGAAGATGTTTTACGGATAAAGAATTTCAGGGTTTCTGTGAAAGTAGACAAATTAAAATTCACTTGATGGCGACCGGTGCTAGTAGAGCTAATGGGCAGGTAGAGCGTGTAATGGGAACGCTAAAGAATACGTTTGCAACGGTAGAAACGACCGGGCGGCCATGGCAAGACGCGATTGGGGAAATACAGTTGGCTTTGAGTCGCACCACCAACCGCGTGACTAATTCGAGCCCACGGGAACTACTAATCGGTAGAACTGCAAAACCATACGACCTGTTGTTACCCGACAGCATAGGAGAAAAGGAGTCGATATCCTCAATATAAGACGATAGGCAATAAGGAGATGGAAACTAGTGCCAGACATGATAAGGATAGATTCGACAAGACTAAAGCTATAGTGATTAGGGTTAACCTCGGTGATTTTGTATTACACAAAAATGAGGAAAGAAACCAAACCAAACTAGATTCAAAATTTAGAGGTCCATTCGTAGTAGCAGAAGTTTTGGAAAGAGACAGGTATATCTTAAAGACATTTGGCGGTAAACGATCGTACAAGTACAGTCATGATAGATTGAGGAAAATGCCAGATAGTTGTATTCCTGCTGAGTTGGATGTCTGTAGTGACGGCAATAACAGTGACCACGACGATATGAGTACCCCGATCTCGGAAGATCCGTAGCACTATGCCATAACACCTGGCAGAGCAGACCCACGTGCTCTTCGGGGCGATAGTACAGTAAAGGCCTGCGAGTCCGTGTAGTCTCACGTGCTTCTCGGGGCGATAGTACAGTAAAGGCCTGCGAGTCCGTGTAGTCTCACGTGCTTCTCGGGGCGATAGTACAGTAAAGGCCTGCGAGTCCGTGTAGTCTCACGTGCTTCTCGGGGCGATAGTACAGTAAAGGCTTGCGAGTCCGTGTAGATTCACGTGCTTCTCGGGGCGATAATACAGTAAAGGCTTGCGAGTCCGTGTAGTCTCACGTGCTTCTCGGGGCGATAGTACGGTAAAGGCTTGCGAGTCCGTGTAGATTCACGTGCTTCTCGGGGCGACAGTACGGTAAAAGCTTGCGAGACCGTGGAACAAAGCTCTATGTGCTCATACGATCTAGAAAAACGAGATCCAGTGGGGTGCGAAATCGAGAGTGGTCCATCATGCCGCACGACCCGACTGATAACCAACAGGATGCAACTAGCACTCTGAATACTAATTACAACGTTACTAACTCTTGTTCTTTCTTATTTCTCTTGTTGCCAAACCTCCGAACAAAACATTGTTGTTGCACTGGACCCTTGCCTTATTTGGACA
The DNA here is from genome assembly GCA_019201815.1 of Bombus balteatus. Classification (NCBI taxonomy): domain Eukaryota; kingdom Metazoa; phylum Arthropoda; class Insecta; order Hymenoptera; family Apidae; genus Bombus; species Bombus balteatus. Next base: position 24,486 of record JAFJHM010000142.1, on the reverse strand, counting down.
TTAAGTTAAATTGTAGACAATATTAGTTGTATCGAGTCTAATGTTAGAAAACTCAATATTTTAGTTACACACGAGGACGTGTGATAGTCAGGATGGCCGTGTCGGAGATGGAAAGACACCGGAGCCTTCCCTTTGGAACTCCGGGAAAACTCCTCAATACTGTAATCTAGATTCTAACGTAGCGGTAATTAAACAAATGTCGTCGTTTAGTCCAATTTTAATTGTTTGAGATTTATGATAGTGAGCTTGGGCTCGAGACGACAACCAGTCGCCGAACGTAGCCGCGGTCAAGGGATGAACGTTCCGTCTAACAAAGGCATGAAAGTAACTCTAGAGCTCTTCTTAGAAAAAGGAAATAGTTGTAGCGACATTTGACAGTAAACATCCTAACGGTCTCTGTCCCGTAGCTCGCCACACGCAGACTCTATTCTTCGAGTAAGATGATTACCAGATGTCGATGCGTCTCCACAGTACAAGTTCAGCTAGCCCGAGGACCCGCTATAAATCTTAAGATTTATTTAACTAAAGTCCTTCAGACGGACAAACAGTCTTTGTTCCAAATATGGGAAGTTAGGAGAAATCTATTTCTCTCATGAACGACGCTCCCCACTAGCAACTTTCTCTTAAGGGCGGCTAGCACCCTTCCCTAACCATCGACATGGAAATTGACCAATTAACAGTAACGTCAATTTCCCTCACTTTCCGAGCGAAGACTTTTCTCCACGAATCCGATGATCTCGTGTCCTTAGACACACCCCATATAGTTTTCCTCGGTGGCATCACCGAGACAGAGATTCACTCTCTTGTGCGAATTCATTGACGGAAAGAATACTATCTTTACGATCGGTCGGACTCGAACTTTGCGAGAACGTATCTCTATCATCCCGTTGGCCGCGGATTCGTTATGGGACCTAAGATCATTGTCATTAGCTTCTCGAATATCTGATTATCGCGTTTACTTGACAGATTCTGTGATAATCATACCTGCACTAGCGAATATCTCCTCTATTGCATAACGACAACATTTAATCTGAGTGTAGATTCGTTTCGCGCCCACAACCCTAGATCAAATCTTAACGTCTCCCCGACATATATATATATATATATATCATGTCGGAGATGTAGGGATATCGGACCTTTCTTTGGGAGGATCCCCAATACTTGGGCTCGACGTGACGTAACTGGTTGCCGCACGTAGCTACGGTCACGGGATGAACGTTTTATCTAACAGAAGAAGTACCGATGTTGAGGGACACGCTGTATTAACAAACAAGCCCCTTGAAAATATCGCAATTCTAGCTTTCGTGTTGTCCTTGGCAGGTTGAACACACCAACGTCGTACGTGTTGTAGTGAATACGTGGCTTCGCGGCACGCGTTGTCGCTGACGGTTATGTTGGTCGGACCCCCCTTTTATCGCGGTTGCTGTTGAAATTGTCCTATCGCCGTTCGTCCGTGACTTTAGAAAGTCTATCAAGTTCTGATATGACGGCATTTTTTTGTCCGGTAATGTGCGCTGCCATTTGCGAATGATGGCTGAGGGTAGCTTCGATGTAAGTATTCCGATAAGGGCGACGTTTGATGTAATTGGTTCACCGAGTTTCTCTAGAGCTTGAAGATGAACCTTGACCGTCTCGAGAGGATCGTCTACGGCTTCGGGTGTCTCCTTGGATATTTTCGGATAGTTGAACATCAGCTCCCAACGACGCATGCAGATTTGACGGTGGCAGTCAAATTTTTCTTTGAGAACGTCAATGGCGATCGAATAGTTTATATCTGTGACGTCTAATGATTGAATGCTTCGCGCAGCATCTCCGGTCAAGGATGATTTGAGATAATGGAATTTTTGTACGGGCGTAAGTCGTTCGTTTCGATCTACAGTGGACGAGAAGGAGTCGTAAAACGAATGCCAAAGCTCTATCGTACCGTCGAAAGTGGGTGAATGAATTTCTGGCAGTGTTTATTGATGTCGGCTCGGCAGCATTAGATGAATCGCAGCTTGGCGATTTCGATGACGATGCTGATGCATCATCCCTGAGAGTCTGTATCCGTATCATCAGATCGTAGTAGGTGTTTGTTATTTCAGTAACACGCGCGTCTTCCTCCTCGCCTAAATCTTCCAGTTCTTCTTGTAATGACCTGTATTGGTTCCACGTGTCGTCGAGCAGTGTTTGGTAAGAAGTTAAAGAGGACTTCTTATTCGGTTGGTTGGATAGTTCATATTCATCGAGGCATTTCGATAAATGAGTGAATCGTCCGATTTGAGAGCCTCGTTTCCGATGCAAGGAGGTGATTTTATTTGCGTTCTCCATTGGTATAGCGGAATGGAAAGACGATATAAGGAACGAACTTACCTTGTAGCTGTGAATTAAGTGTTGCTCGTCACCGTGTGTGTCTCGCTTGACGTGTAAGACGTGTCCTTGCGGACGTTGACCCTCTCGTTGTTGGCGTGAGGTGGTGCGATTGAAATTACTGAACTGCGTTAATTGATGATTGTCCAGCTGCGGTGGGAGGCTGCGTGGTTGCGTTCCTCGACCAGTTGGTTATGCTTCTTCGAAGGTGACGCTCCTGACGTCACTGGCTTGGCTGTAGTGATAACGCTTCCGCGGCTGGTTTCGTGTATTCACGTGGCACTGTGTGGTCACTGGTAAGTGCACTTTTCACTGACACGTAATCCGGCTCGAAGGACCAAATGTTTCAACCGTTCGCGGAGAGACGCGATCGCGAGATAGCGCGTCAACGAGAGTCGTAAATTCTCGTTACAATTAAACAATCGATGCCACGAACTGATTGATCCCCTATTTCAATTACGAGAATAGAGGTGGTTGGAACGAGTGTAGATGAGAAATTACACTTAATGTGTTAATAAAAGTTTAATAGTAGATAAGCAGTCAACAATTTCACTCAACGAGCAACGGTTAACAATTAAGACTAAAGAATGACAATGACGGCACGTATTTGCTTATTACGAGATCTTTCGTACTTCACAGCTCGAGATAGACTAACTTGTATTTGAGACTTGTAGACATGAACTGTCTCTTCGCTCTCATGCAATTACGGAGGAAAGCTCAGTGTGGGTGTGGTTTTTGAGTAAGGAAAACGGATTCGTTGCTTACACTTTTCGTGGGTAAGGTGAGGGCAACGATCTACGATGTCCATTGGTTTTTCGACATTAACAAGTGATGAGAGGGGACGGAACCTCCTACCAATGGTGCTAGTTGCTGTCTTTGTTTAAGGGAAAACTCGAAATTTCCGTTAGGCACATTTCACTTGTGCGTTAGGCTAATACCCGCTTTCTTCGTGATTGTTTAAGAGCGCCTAATAAACTCAAGGACTTCTCCGAAATCCAGACACAAACCAGAAAAACTTCGAGAATTCTAAATTGCTTCCAGACAAGCAGTTTGACTGGCAAACGTGTGCGGAAACAATGAAGCTAAAGTTGACGATTTATGGTGGGCTCTTGAGTTTATTGAGCATCGGGAAGACTGTTGGTGGGCCGCTGGCTGCCAGGTATTGAGGGATGGTGTGCAGATGTCCCACGCGACGTAACAAATTCCATATCTAAATCATTTTGTCAATTTCATTATTCATTATCACATCAAAGCGTGTGTTTTTGTAATTCATACTATAATTATGTTTCCATATATGAATAAAAGCTTCGTTAAAACTTTCTTATAGAAACGCGTACATTTCTCTTAATTGTGCTTATATTCCTAAAAGTAAGCTTTTGGAAAAAATAGCAACTTCTTTAATATGTAAAATTTAAAATTTTATTGTTATTATGAATTAAGGGGGTATTCTAGTCTAGAGGCATAAATTTCGGGCGGTTTTTGAAGCTCCGTACAAACGAAACAAAAAATATTTTTACTATCCATTTTTTTATCATTTGTTTATTGATATATTAAGATTACATGAAAAATTAACCAAAAAAAGCACTCAAAATTCACAAAGTTCTGAGCTGGCAAAGTGGGGGGTACCAAAAAAAGGGTGTCCTCGCGTGCATGATTTCAACCCTTCTGGTCATCTGAAACGAAAAAGCCAAACGGATTCTTAATTAGTATAAATGCCACTATCGCATGAACCTTGGAAAAGTCAAACAAAATGTTTTCACAAAATGGCAGCCGTTTGAAAAAATAGTTTTTTTGGCATGTTTTTTTAACAATTCCGAATTTTTAGAAAATAGTAAAATTAAAATTTTTGATTAGAGCGTGGTTGAGGCGATAGAGGAATGTAGAAAGAACATTCACAACAAATTTCAAATAAATCGGTTCATTAGAACTTGAGATCTCGTGCACGCTAACTTGAAAAAAGTAGTTTCGAGAAAAACGCGTTTAAAGTTTTGAGACAAGTTTACTTGGACAGCGTCTACCGTCTACTATTGATTTGCTCCGGTCGGACCGGAGCAGATGCTGCGTCACAAAAAAGGCTGTAATTCATAAAATAATTGAAATTTTGAAAAATCCTTTTCAGGGCATATTCTTAAATGCCTAAAAATTGGAAATATGAAAAAATTTTGATTTTTTCAAATTTGTAGACTAGAATACCCTCTTAAATAGCTTTCCGTAGAATATAAATATCTAACAAAATCAACGCTACTAAAAAAGTTTTTTTTCTTATTTTATTTTGTTTAAATTTTACAATTTGTCCAGTAAGACATTTGGTAAAATATTATATCCTAGTAATAAAATATAGCATATGGATGGTTACCCCCAGCGGGGTTCCATCTTCCGGTTTGTTTATTGTATTTCTGTTGTGAGGTCTGCGGGATGCTTCTTCTTCAGTCTTCTTTCTATTGTGTTTTTGTTCGTTTCAGCAACCAGCTGGTTTGGGTGTGTTTCAAGTCTTTCTTTATACTTTTTTGCGTATCTGGCGATTTCCGCTTTGACTGTTGGAATTTTTAAATCTTTACGTATGTCTTCATTTCTGACATACCATGGGGCGTTAACTACTGTCCGTAAAATTTTTGCTTGCTCTGTTTCTATTTAATTTATGTGACTCATTGCTGCTGTTCCCCATAGTGGGACTCCGTATGTCCAGATTGGTTTGATTATTGTTTTGTATATGTTGAGTTTATTCTCTATGCTTAATTTAGATTTTCTATTGGTTAACCAGTACATCTGCTTCCTTTTTTCACGTATTCTGCTTATTATTGATTTTATGTGGTGTTTTCATGTAAGGTGTGTGTCTAAGTGTAATCCTAGATACTTGACTTGCCTCGTTTGTGCTATGTGGGCGCCATTCAGTTGGATGTCTGGTATTTTTCCTTTTCTAAGTGTAAATGTTATGTGGTTGCACTTACTAATGTTCACTTTTATTTGTTTGTTTTGCAGCCACTTTTCTATTTTTGTAATGTGTTCTTGTAATAGTACAGCAGCCGTTTCTGGATTTGCGTGCCTCACTAGTATGACCGTGTCGTCTGCGAACGTTATTGTCTTGCTGTTGACAGTTATTGGTATGTCTGCCGTATATAGTGTGTATAATATCGGTCCTAGGACGCTTCCTTGCGGTACTCCTGCCTTGATATCCTTAATTTCCGAATATGCATCGTTTATTTTAACAATAAAGGTTCTATTGTTTAAGTATGATTTGAGTAGTTTGTAGATTTGTTCTGGAAATTGTTTCTTGATTGTTTGAAGAAGTTTTTCATGGTTAACTTTGTCGAATGCTTTTTCGATGTCCATAAAGAGTGCCGTGCAGTATTGTTTTGTTTCCAACGCCTGTAGGATTTCGTTGACGAGTCTGTGCATTTGTTCTATTGTGGAGTGTTTATTCCTGAATCCAAATTGATGGTCTGGAGTTAGTTTTCCTTTCTCTATTGTTGGTTTTAAGCGTTTATAAATTATTTTTTCCAGTAATTTGGAAAACGCAGGTAGTAGTGATATTGGCCTGTAGGATGCAGTTAGTTGTAGGTTTTTGTTTGGTTTGGGTAACATTACAATCTGTGCTATTTTCCATAGTGCAGGAAAGTACTGTATTCTTAGGATTGCGTTCAATATTATCGTTGTTTGTCTTATTGCCTTTGGGGGAAGGTTTTTTAAGATTTTTCCATTGATCAAGTCAAATCCTGATGCTTTATTTGTCTTTGTTGCCTTAATTAAGTTTGCGACTTCCTGCGCTGTTGTGCTGAGTATGGTGCAGCGTTTGACAGTTGTGTTGCTGTCGTTTCCCTCTTCTTCATTTGTTTGCCTTCTGGGGGTGCTGTTATTGTTTTCGTACGGTGAAAATGTGTTTTGCAGGTGCTTCGAAAATTCTTCTGCCTGCTCTTCGTTGCTTCTGGCCCATGTGTTGTCCGTTTTTCTGATTGCTGGGATTGGTTTTATTGTTTTCTTGATTTTGTTAGTGACTTTCCATAGGGAGTAGTTGGTATTCTCGTGCGCGGATAGTGATTCAATGAATTTTGAGAATTCGTTATTTTGATGTTCCCTTATACTATTCTTTAGTTCCCTTGCAAGTTTATTTAGGTTTTTCTTGTTTTCTCGTGTTCTCTGTTTTTGCCATTTTGCTTTCGCTTTTCTTTTTTCCCTGATTTTATCTAGGATATCCTGTGGAATAATTTTTGATTGCCTGCTATTCGATTCATAGGAGGTGATTGCCCACGCTGCTTCCTGTATTATTTTTGTCAGGGTTGCTACTGCCTGCTCAATGTGTTCAGGTGTTTTTAAAGGGATATTGTAGTTGATTTTATTTTCGATCAGCTCTTTAAATGTTTGCCGCTTGGTGGTTTTATTGCAAAGCGACTCTGACTTGTTATAAAGTAATGGTTTGCTTGTATATTCTAGTATAATTGGTGGTGGTCGGAGTTAAGCTCAAGGCTGGTTGTTATTTTTAATTTGCTTACGTTTATTCCTTTTGTTACTGCAAAATCCAGCAGGTCAGGTGTTTTATTGAGGTCTGTCGGCCAGTACGTTGGTCTTCCTGTAGATAGTACGTTGAGGTTGCTGCTCCTAATGTGTTTTTCTAATGTTCTGCCTCTCGGTGTGTTAATTCTCGATCCCCATAACGTGTGCTTTGCATTAAAGTCTCGTACTGCGATATATTTGTCGCCTAGGGATTGGAAGTACTCTTCCCATTTTTTAAGTGTCATTTTGTGTCTCGGTGGTGCATATACTGCTGATATCTGGAAGTAATTGTCATTTGTTTGTATTGTGACAGTGGTTGCTTGTAAGTGTTCTTGATTTGTTTGTCTATGTGGGTGATGCTTGATGTCGTTTTTTATTATTACTGCAGTTCCTCCATGTGCTTTACCTGAGGGGTGTTTGGTGTCGTAGATGGTATAGTAAGTTATTTTCATATAACTTTTTAGGGTGAAATGTGTTTCTGAGACAAGTTGTATATTGATATTGTTTTTGTACGCGAATGTTTTACTTTCGAGAGCTCGCTGTTGAAGCCATTGGAGTTCCAGACTGCTGTTATCAACGTGTCCATCTCTATTTTTTACTTAGCAAGTTTGTGAGTAGTTGCAACATGAAGGTTGTTTGTTTACTTGTTGCCTTCGTATTGTGTTTAGCTCACTTACCATTTTACCTGAAGTCTCCGTACTTTTAATGGATTGTCTGTGCATTTCTTTGATTTCTGTAACGTCTTCGTTGTTGCTGCTTTGATTTTGATTGTTTGTGATCGTTGCTTGGCTAATGTTTTGGGTTACTTGCGGATAACATCGATTATCTTGGGGATCAGTGCTTCTGTTTATAGCGTTTGGTTTATGTTGCGTTTTCAGTGTTGTATCCTTATCCGTTATACTTTGTTGTGGGTGGTAGTTATTGATTGTTCTTTTAGGAAGTGGTGGAAACAGTTTACGTTGTAATTGTTTCCTGATTTCACATCCTTTATAGCTGGCTGGGTGGTTTCCATTACAGTTATAGCATCTAGCTTCTTCTATTTTCCCTGTGTATGGGCAATGTATTGTTAGATGATTTTTTGCACATTTAACACATGCCGGGCTTCTGTTGCAATAGTTTTCCGTGTGACCGTATTGTTGGCACCGCATGCATTGTGATATTTCTTTTTTGTAGCGTGGTGGTTCCACCGTTATTATTGTGTTTAGTATTTTTTTGATTTCATATATTTCTTTATTATTGGCTCTGGGTTCAATTTCTATTAAGAATAATGGTGTAATGGTTGCTTCGTATCGTATCTAGTTATATTGTTTATTGTTCTTGTTTGATGGCCAATTTTTGCTAATTCTTCTCTCAACTTTCTTATATTAGTTTTTGGGCGCAATCCTCTTATTACTATCTTATAGCTCCTTTCAGCTTTGAGCTGATACGTGTGGTATATAGCATTTTTTTCTTTTAATGCTTTTATCACTTTCCTATAATTTTCTGGGGTGTTTGTTTGGACTTTATCTGCTCTAGTTTTGCTTGTTTTAATGTGTAGTTCTACTCCCCGACTATATTGTTCAATTGGTTGATAAGCGGGTCAATTATTTGGGCCTCGACAAATATTGGTGGTGGTTTTGTGATGTGGGTTGCACGGATTGTGGCATCACTTGCCGGGTCAGCGTCTATTACCTGCGTTAGTGAGCTGAAGGAGTTTCTTAATGGTACTTCTTGCAGCCATCGCTGCTTTTCTATTTCTAGATTTCCTGCGGCACTTGTACCTGAAGTTATTTTGCGTTTCTTGTTAGCCTTTGCTAACTTCCATTTTTCGTCCTGGTACCACCTTTCGTTATCCTGACCGCTCTCCTCCTGCCTCCACTGTTCTTCCTTTTGTTGTGTCATTTTAATGTCTGTCTCGTTTGTATTTCGTTTCTCTTCTTCTGTTCCATGCGCTTTATTTATAGGGCTTGTGTCTCTATTTTTGTAATATGTCTCGCCTTTCGTAATTCTTATTGGTAGAATTTACATTTCCACCAATTGGCGATGTGCGTTTTTGTTGCCGCTTTCTTCTTGCTTACACTCTCACCGCACTTTCACTGTTTCACGTCCGTTCGGCTTGGCTTCTCGGGCGGAACTGATTGTCATATTGACCAAGTAAGTTTTAGCCCAAACAACATACCACGCATTTTACTAACATTGAGAAATTTAGGGGCATTGTTTTCCAGATTATTATTATTATATAATGTAAATTTTAAATGATTACAATGTTAATAATAGATGTTTCTAACAACTTTTTAAGTGAAATATAATATCGATTTTTCACTTTCTTTCTTCATTTGTTTCATACGTCTTACTTTAAATTTGAGAATCAGTGCAAAAGAAAAGTCATGCGCGTTTAAGTGGAATAAAAATGTTTCTTGATATATGTATAATAATTATTGTTACATTACAATGGCAGATAAAGAGGAGATAACGAAGATATCTATTTTGCTTGATTTAGCTGTAAAATCGGCGGTGTAAAAATCTGCTCATGTCATCGACTTAGGAAAATCAAATACGAAACACGCGTTGAATTGTTTATGCAATTTTTTCAACATTCTTCAATCGATATGTTCCTTTTCGCACCTAATTGTTTTCTGCGATCGATACTAATAAATAAATGTAGTATCGGAAAAGAGAGAGGTGTGCGTTTTGTTACGCTGCGAGGTTTTAGTATAGATTGCGCCTCTGGCCGTCGCTCGCGGTCCTACAATGTCACAGGCGAATCGCCCTGTCTGCCCGACGAGGGGCATACAATGTATCGACGAGCGCATGGTTACCGGTTAGCAGCGACTTCCAGAAACGTCGATCTCAGTTTGTTTAGTTTTAAGAGAAATGCGATATACGTGATCATAGGCGCGAACGGTGGCGTGATCCGAGCGTAGTGGGGGGTCATCTCTCCGAGATGACCGAGAAACGAGCAAAGGTCAAAAGTAGTCCTTTACGGAGATTCGAAGAGCACACGTCGAGAGGTCGAGTATTAAAAGCCGCTAAGCCGAACGAGCACGTGAACATTGTTCATCACCGGATATTCCGTCACGCTTTGTTGTTTCATTTATCGTTATCAAATATACTAACTATATCACCTTTTTAACAATTAAAGCAATTTTAACTTGTCCTTCCTCTAAGAACCAATTTAGTTACTACATAAATAAATATTTTCGATACTTAAATCTACTTGAAAATGATTGTAGCAGCTGTGAGAATATTGAAATCAATACAGTATCATTTGCTATTATCAGACTCGCGGTGTTTGGGCATTTATGGGAAACATAAACAAAAATGCATAGAATGTGCAACGATATATCCAAAGCAAAGTACACTTTATTATATTTAGATTTCATTTCTTTAGTTGTGTTTATAAATATAAAGTATGCGTAAACATTTGCAGTTTAACTATAGTTGCATAATGAGTTAACGTTTGGATAGTAAAGTTCATTGAGGAAACAGAAAATAGTGGAAAGTATGTACGAGTTGATAAATTGTATCTAATAGTAAATACCATGCTTCACTTGCATGGGAAAAAGTGTGCAAGAATCTGTGTTATGTTATACTGCAATTGAAGAATTTTTGTTTTCCGTTAAAAATATTTATCAATAGCCGTACTGCGGATGTGAAAGAGTTTCACCGAATTTTTATCAAATAAGAGCATATCCATTATGATTGCAGTATAGCCATCCATTACTACTCGGCAGCTCTTTTTTTGAAGTTGGCGAGGTAGACGAACGTAGAATCAGAATAATTAGCATTCAGTTGCTGGAGTTGACTGAGGTTGCTACCAGCTTAGGTGAATAGAAAAGTGGAAGAAACGAGAAGAAAAGATTGTGTAAACGGTCTAAATGAATTAATCGTGCAAGGAACATTCTGTTTTTGTTCTTTGCTCGAATGATATTTAACCTACTCCTCGTGAACGTGCATAACTTGCCGTCACTAGCTACATCAAGGTCATTTGGAGCACTCTTACGGAGAATTCATTGATAGAACGAAATGCGGAACATTAATTCGAACCACGGACGAATGCGGAGAAAGGTAAATGAAATGTCGCCAAGAAAAATGTTCGCTCTAGTGAATCTTCAGATGCACGGGATAAAGAAAATAATTAGAGATATTGTCTTCCACTTGGCATTCGGCCACGACAGAAGCAACTGCTAACTGTTATTCGACCAACTAACTGTCAGAAAGCGTCGGTCTAGCTATTTCTGAGTTGGTCATGAAATAAAAGTTGGGCTATTCTTTCAAAGTCTGAATTCTCTCATTGCCACTTTATTATAAAGTAGCATACAACATCAATATTCATTAATGTTTGAAGCACTTTGTTCGATCGAAGTCTGTCCCACTCGTGTGAATTAAAAATTAATTTATTATTTCAATATCGGGCTGTTTATTTTGAAAGTGACGCAAGTCCATTTTCCTTCGTTTTATTAGACATTGAAACGTTTGCGTTTTTATCGATTGAAAAATCCCAATGAAATCTACTTACAAATTCGGCAAATCGAAAATTTGAAAAAATCTCGGACTCTGCAAAACTGTGCAAAGCAACCTTGACTTTTCGTATTATTATGAATACGTAGCAAACTATATAAGACGGAGGAAAAAAGTTAATTTAAAAGTTGTAGTGTTCTTCATTTACACGTATAATCCTTGAAGAGTTTCTTCACAATGTACAAACGAGTTGAAACAATAAAATTTTTCGAAAGCGAAGTGTGTAACGTATAACGCTAATCGTGATCTCTTGCCAAGATGAAGCACTTCGTGCAAATTACTTACATTAATTAAATTATACTAATTATATTTAATTATTTACGTAATTTCTTCTATGTACAAACATCGAGATTGAAAGCAACCTTTTCATAAAATTCTTATTTAAAAATCATACCAGCATTAGATAAACTGGATCACACAGCATAAGTGTTACAATGATATTCTTCGTCGTACGTTACACCTTTCGATTTCGGAAATTATTGTTCCAACTCATACGTATATTAGTAACTTTCTTAATATTTCATAATCTATTTGAATTGAAACATAAATTACCTCAAATATCAAATAAGATAAAAATAATTTAGAAAGCATAGAAACGTATTGTGGCGGCACTCGACAAGTCAAATACCGCCACTCGACTCCTAACCAAGAACGGACACGTGGCGCAGTTGTTAGCGTCTTAGGTTTCGAACGTTCCCCGGAGCGGCGAACGGAAACCGCCGCCGGGAGAAGGGGAGACAAGCCTCCCCTCCCACGCGCGCCGCGAACATCGGCGGTGACCATAACGACGAAGGAAGGCACGGCCCAATCCTATGCGGAGGTGTTGGCCACTGCAAGAGGTAGCATCCCTCTGTCCGAGGTTGGCGTGAAGAGGATGAGGATGCGCAAGGCTATGACCGGAGGTGTCGTGCTTGAGCTCTCCGACGACAAGGAGAGGGAAAAGGCTGCCGCGCTCGCGGCACACCTGACAAAGATTGTGGACCCGAGCCAGGTCCGGATAGCGGCACCCTTCCGAGCCGCGGAAGCGAGAGTGGTCGGCACAGACATGTCGATCACCAAGGAGGAGCTTAAGGCCACCCTGGCGAAAGAGGGTGGCTGCAAGGCTGAGGAGATCCAGCTGGGCGAGGTTCGCTTCGCCCGAAACGGGCTCGGATCTGTGTGGATGCGGGGCCCGGCCGGAGCGGTCAGGAAACTGATCCAGGCCGGGAACATCCAGATAGGATGGTCGGTGGCGAAAGTCGAGGCCATCGCGCGAAGACCCCTCCAGTGTTTCCGATGTCTGGAGATCGGACACGTGAGGAGGATGTGCACCTCCAAGGTGGACAGGGGGCACCTGTGCTACAGGTGCGGCGGCACGGGACACCAGGCCACAGGATGTACCGTCAAAACCCCGAAATGCCCGCTCTGCGAGGCGCTCGGGGTACCGTCGGCGCATAGGATGGGAGGACGGGCGTGCGCCCCTCCGAAGAGAAAGCTGGATACGCGAAGAGGAACCACCCGCGAACCCGCGGCCACGAGTGGTTCGACCGAAGTATCGTTGCCGCAGGGTAGCCAAGACCCTCAGCACGCGGGGAAGGAGACCGGCGCGGAGGACGCCATGGAGGTGACGGCGCTGGGGATTAAGGAAATGCGCATCCTCCAAAGCAACCTGGGGCGATCGAGAAGGGCGCAAGACCTGCTCTTCCAGACCATCCGGGAGTACGAGGTCGCCCTAGCGGTGGTGGCCGAGCCGTACAGGGTACTGGACGCTCCGGACTGGGCCGGAGACACGGACGAGATGGTCGCCATCACCTGGACGACTCACGGGGTTCCGCTGGAACGCGGCAATGGATACGTCGCGGTCGAGTGGTCAGGAATGGTGGTGGTGGGCGCGTACGTGTCGCCCAACTGCGCATTCGAGGCGTTTGAGGAGTTCCTGGACGGTGTGGCCGACTGCGTCAGGCGGCACCTTCCCCGGCAGGTACTCGTTCTGGGGGACTTTAACGCCCACTCCACGGAATGGGGAAACCGTAGGACTAACGCGCGCGGTCGCGCGCTCTCGGACTGGGCCGCGGGTCTCGGGCTCCTGCTGGTAAACAGGGGCTCGACCAGCACCTGCGTGGCGCGAAGGGGGTGCTCCATCGTGGACATCACGTGGGCCTCCCCCGACGCGTTCAGACGGATCTCAGGATGGAGAGTGGCCGAGGGGGTCGAGACACTCTCGGACCACCTCTATATATTCATGGAGGCGAGGGAAACACCGAGACCTGGAACGGTGTCCGCGGACGATGACCGCGGCCCTCCGAGAGCGGGACGAGCCCGCCCGCCGCCCCGATGGAAGGTGAAGGAGAGGAACGTGGACCTGCTCCGGGCGGCCGTTACAGCGACAGCCTGGAACTGGGACGCTTCGGCGACGACGACGACCGAGACGAGCGTGGAAGAGGAGGCTGAGAATCTTCGCCGTGCCATGACGGCGATCTGCGACGCGTCCATGCCGCGAGCCGCACCGGGCACAGTGCGAGGCAGAGCGGTCTATTGGTGGAACTCCGACATCGCGGAACTGAGGGCGAGTTGCGTCCGGGCCCGAAGACGGTATCTGAGGGCTCGCCGCTGGCGGCGACGCGACGAGGAAGAGACCTCCCTGCGGTACGGAGAGTACCGCGAACTCAGACGTTCGCTGCGGAAGGCGATCAAAATCGCGAAGGATCGTTCCTGGTCGGACCTCGTCGAAATGGTCGACTCTGACCCCTGGGGAAGGCCGTACAAGGTCGTGACGCGAAAACTTCGCGCCAAGGGCCCCCCGGCCACGACGGAGATGGAACCGACGCTGCTCGCCGAGGTCATCGGGACGCTGTTCCCCCGCAAAGAAGACGCTGCGCTCGCACGGCCGCGGGAATCCACCACCCCCGCGACGGAATGGAACACCGAGTGGGAAGTCACCGAGGAAGAACTTTGGGAGGCGACCAGAAAAATGGCCTCCCGCGACGTGGCGCCGGGCCCGGACGGGATCCCCGGTCGCATCTGGGGAGAGGCAATGGGGGTCATGACCTCCAGACTTCGGCATCTCTATACGAAATGCCTGAAGGAAGGTGTCTACCCACGGACATGGAGGATCGCGAGGTTGGTCCTGCTCCGCAAGGAGGGCCGACCACCGACCTCGCCGTCGGCGTACCGGCCGATATGCCTGCTGGACGAGGTCGGCAAGCTTCTCGAGAGAGTGGTCGCCGCCCGTCTGGAACGACACATGTCGGAGCGGGTGCAGGGTTGGCACGACAGTCAATTCGGATTCCGGAGGGGACGCTCGACGATCGACGCGGTCAAGCGCGTACGGGCGCTCACGGAAGAGATGGTGTCTCGGGGAGGCGTGGCACTGGCGGTGTCACTGGACATCGTCAACGCGTTCAACAGCATGCCATGGAGCAGGATAGTGGCGGCTCTGGAGCACTTCGAGGTTCCGAGCTACCTCGTCCGGCTGATCCGCGCCTACCTCAACGACCGGTGGGTGTGCTACGCTGGCAAGGAGGGGGAGGAAAGGCGGCCCGTCGAGCGTGGCGTTCCGCAGGGGTCGGTGTTGGGACCGATCCTGTGGATCATCGCGTACGACGAGGTACTGCGCTGCACGCTGCCCCCGGGCGCGGCTATGGTGTGCTACGCCGACGACACTCGTCTTGGTCGGAGGACGCGGGTACTACGAGACGTTGCGCCTAGGCGAGGACGCAACTGCCCGCGCGATACGGGCGATACGCGGACTGGGCTTGAGGGTCTCCCCAGCGAAGTCGGAGGCCATCTGGTTCTTCGACAAGAGCAGGAGAGGGACTCCTCCGCCCGGCCTGGGCGTAAGCATGGCGGGGGAGACCGTCGACGTGGGATCGCGGATGCGATACCTGGGTCTGGTGATAGACAGCCAGTGGACGTTCGAGCCGCACTTTGACTCCCTCATACCGAGGGTGACGGCGGCGGCCAACGCTTTGTGCGGTCTTCTGCCGAACATCGGCGGGGCGGGACTCGCGGTGCGCCGGTTATACGAGGGCGTCGTTCGATCCCGGGTGATGTACGGAGCCCCGGTATGGGCGGACGATCTGATGGCGAGTCGACGCAGCATCCTGCTTCTCAGGAGACTGCACCGGGTGACGGCCATTAGGATCATCAGGGGGTACCGAACGGTATCCCACGCGTCGGCGACCGTTCTGGCCGCGTCTCCCCCGTGGGAGCTGTGGGCGTCGGTACTGAAGAGGAGGTACGCCCGCGCGAGAGTGTGGGACCCGGGTGGAGAGGACTCGACCGAGCAGGCGGACCTGGACGACCCAAGAACCGCCGAGGAGGATGCCTGGGACCAGTGGAGATCCCAGCTGATCGACGAGGGACAGGCACACAGAGGCGCGGACGCGGTGCTCCCAAATTGGGAGGCCTGGAAGAGCCGCAGAGGCCTTCCACTCACCTACCGAACGACTCAGGTGCTCACGGGACACGGTGTGTTCGGGGAGTACCTGAAGAAGATTCGACGGGAGGAGACGGACATCTGTCACCACTGCGAGGAAGACAGGGATACGGCGCAGCACACGCTGGAGTTTTGTCCGGCGTGGGAGCTGCCCCGCTACCACCTGCGTCTCGCCATCGGCGAGTGTTTGGCCCCGTCAGCCGTCGTGGAAGCGATGCTGAACGGGCCCCGGAATATGAGGCTGTCCGCCTCTTCTGCGAGCAGGTTATGCTCGCGAAGGAGCGGGCAGAGAGGGAAAGAGAGAAGAGCTCTCACCCTTGCAGAATAACGCGACGAAGAGGGATGGCGGTCAGGCGGCCCAGAGCCGCTTCACCGCGGCCCCGACAGATCGCGATCAGAAGAAGGACGGGTGACTAGGGGCAATCGCCACCCCTAGCCACAAATAAAAAAAACATCAGGATAGTCTCTGATAAAGAGGAAGCGTGCGGGGTGCAACAGAAAGACCATGCGACCTAAGTTCCTGGGGCACCACCGATACACGCAGCAGTAAGGCCATCGTGGAGTTTTAGTCGGTAAGAGTCCGACACTACCCAGGGTAGCCCCCTGGGTGTCCATGAGGATTTCTCCACGTAAAAAAAAAAAAAAGGTTTCGAACGTTCGGGACCCGGGTTCGATTCCCGGCGCCCGTAGTCCGATTTTATTTTCACGCACAAAAAATAGAAGAAAAATCAGCAGCGACATCTACAGCCCCCAGCCGACAACTACCCTCTGGACCAGGCCCAACCAGCTTACCGACAACAACCACCGCTATCACGGTCAACGGAGATATCATCATAGAGCACCTCTACAGTATCTTGTTTCCAACGCTAAATATGAGTTTGCACGAAAGTTTAGAACGGTGATGTTTGATACGGTAAAATCAAGGATGCTAGGAAAAAAGATTGCAATAAATATCTGAATATTTTTCAAAAATGATGAGAGATGAAAACATTATATAACATTTACACAACTTGGCCAACTGATGTTACGTACTGATGCTACGACAATTAGGCCATATATAAAATTGATTTTAAGATTCACATATAATGTTCCTGTAGATTCTCCATGCAACGCCCACTTCAAAAGTAAACATTAACAAATCAGAAAATACATACAGATTTCAACCTTACATACTTGTAATGATGTAGGCGGTAGCTCGTTTCTTATCAAATGAAAGAAAGTTTTGCATTTCTCCGTATTTCTATAACATGTAATATTAAGGAAATAATAAAAACTATCCAGCATCGATTCAAATATTTTGTTAGCAAAACAAACAGAGTAGAATGATAACAAAAAGAACGACGTATTACGAGATTGAACACGTAATCGAATAAAATTGGTGAGCGAACGAAAGAAAGAAAGAATATATGTAGGAAGTAAACTTATTAATGCTTTTCTTTTTTCTTCGTAGATAGAATCGAAAATATGGATTATATTAAAGACACAAAAAGTAATTGGACTTGGTAACGAAAAGGAAGAATGCTACATAAAAGATCGGAGAAATTGAAATGTCATTGTCCTTGACTGGCGTGCGATTAGAACTGACAACCAATTCACCTATTTCGTTTCTGTTCGACTTGGTTACTCGTTGAAACGGTTAATCGGAAAATCTTTCCAACTTCTTCGTGAAATCGTGTAAAGGTTCGTAGCAGCAATAATTCTTTAATCGCATAATGTTGCATCAAGTTTCGCAACACGAAACACTAGCTACAGACGAAAAACTTTTGGCCATAATTCTGCAACTAGTCAACCGATTCGACTGAAATTTATTTCAGCATTTAACTGAATCAGGGAGAATTTCTATAAAATTTCATTTGAATGTAGTGTCTTCTTTTGTACAGTAAACATTTACCTAATTTTTCTTAACTTTCGATCCTAACAAAATAATAGGTCTACTTACCGAGAAATAGAAACTTTAACCATTTGCACTCCAAATTTTATTTCAATTTCGTTACCAGCAGCTCCCAAAGCTTTTAAGTGTTTTATTTGAAATTTATTTTAACTAAAAAATAGGACAATTTAAATAAATAAAAAAAGAAACAAATTCACTTAAATATCAATTTTATTCATACTATTGTTGTGTTTTGTAATTTTTAAGTGTATGATATATCTTGAAACAATTTCCAGGATGCAATTCTGATTTTCTTTCGCACGTTTCACAAAAAAATGTGGGACTGAAAGAATGTCGAGTGAGACTCGACAAAGGAGCTCCTGAGATAAAAACTGATGTCGATTCACACTCGACATAGGAGTGCAAAGGGTTAACAAACTAAAACGTTATTAATAAATTCATTCTCTTCGTAATTCATTCAACTAGATCTTGCGCAATTTTCGATTCGGCAACAATATTAAACTATCTCGTCAACAAATTTGTCACGATAGGTGATCAATATGCTCCGAAAGTGTCATGGGGGAAACCTCCACTTTAAACCGAGCGTGTAAAGACAGTTCTTTACGACGAAGCTGTAAACTTAACAAAGGGAACGCGACGATTCGCTTAATTTTCAAAGTAAAAAAACGACAAAGGTTGTGGCGATGACCAAGAAACACTAGCATATTCCATACTGATATAAATAGTTAACGCTTAAACAGTATATTATATTATAAATAGTATGGAGACTGTTATTTCCTCTAACTTTCGATCATTTAGATGACGTTCTGGGATGAGAAGAAGTTTAATCTAGATGGATCAGACTGTCTTGTACGCTACTCATACGATTTGCAGCGCGAATCACCTTATTCTCCTAAACGAAATTTTGGTAGCTTTCTTTTTTTTACTAAATTTTTTGCTTTTCGGCATTCGGCAAGACAACTTCAGCGTTCGTCTGTACTCGTATAGACTCACATTTTCCATCACGCTCGCGCCGTTTTCCACTGGGTACATTTATGCGCCATAATACGACAGTTTACGTTCCTGGAAACTCTAGGCAGTAACTGCAAGAAAGAAAAATCAGACATGTCTTATCCTTATTATCCCTATCGAGAATCCTTGGAATCAACTTATGCGTGACGTATACGACAATTGTCGCCAATTGAATACCGTTACCGAAATCTAAACTGAGATATCGGAGGCCCGGAACCGCGTTACTCCAAAACTGTTGTAAAATCTAGCCGAATCAAAAACGAATAGGATGAATTTATCGATAATGATATTTCTAGTAACAACTTTTCAAACAAGCCCTTTTAACATATTGAAGTTTCGAGAAGATAGGAGATTCCGATGACCATTTTTTTAAATTGTTTTTGTAAACGAAACTAAGAAGCAACTGTTACGCAGAGATTTGCATATTTGAGATTTGAATCTTGTACGTAGTTAGACGTAGGTATGCGCGTAGGACATCGTAGACAGCATGGTCGTATTTACCCTATTACCGCCAGTAAACGCAATTACTCAAAGTGCTTAACTTCTTATTTAAGAATGTCATCATGGTAGGTTGATATAAACTTGACATTGATGTAGTACGAGGTTTATTTCGGACACAGAGAATTTTGCTAAATATCAGCGAACAAATGGCTAATGTTGTACAGAAGTATCTCCATGGCTAGTTATATCCGTTGCGTGTTACAGTAAATTATACTCCCATAGTTTACAATTTTAAAACACAAAATTGGAAACACTTTGTATACATGGACGATAATTGCGAAACTGAAATTCGAGTATGTGAAATTTTTGTACAATTTGTAGAAATTTGTATCATCAATCGATTCTGACACATCATCTTCCGATAAAATAAATCTGATGAAAATGAGAAAAGGCGTACTTAATTCTTAAAGTTAACTAACTTTATTGCAGATTGTTTACTTTTGTTAATTATACGAGCTGCAATTTCGTAGATCTTACCGAATAAATTTATTTTACGTAAATTTAATGTTTAATTACCTCAAAGAAATCTATCAAAAATATGTTTTCTTTTGTAATTTAAACATCGCTATCTTATCCTTGTTAATTTACATTTTAATAAATTGACTGCGGATCTTCATGCAAATGATTATTATAACAACTACTACGCTTTGGATATTGCGCATATTTTACCATATTATGTACATCTTCTACATTCTTGCAATTTCAGGCTTCCTATAGATGCATAAAATTATATTCCACGTATTCCACAAACTCCTCAAATTGTATTAACGTATAAGGAAACCATTTTTATCCAATGTTGTGCACTTTTGCAACTTCTCCGATGCAGCCGACTACGAGTGTTTCTTATTTCTTCATCCTTTAATTCCAGTTTGAAAACAGGCAAGAACGTTTTCATAAAATGAACGACAATTATAATTTTAAACAATACGGATACACATATGCATACAAAGAATACAGAACGTTAGTCGTTTCGTTCTCCTGGAGAATGTTACTCGGGATTCGACGAATGATAAATAAAAGCAATTTTGTCACGATAACGCTATAAACATAATATCTTGTAATTAACGTTTTCTAGCCAAGCTTATTGTCAGTAAACCGAATCAAATTGTATAAATTGTTGGAAGCATAAACTCCGATTCGTGAGATCTATATGGAATATCGACGTAAGTGGAACGACATGATAAATCAGAATTATCGCTGTAACGCTTTTACGTATGTGTCTAAACGATATGTTCGTAGTCGCAATAAGTGGATGAAAAGTGAAAAAAGAGAAGACATTTGGATGAAAGGTGTGAAAGAATTAAATTAATCCAGTGGCATAAAACGTGAAAGCAGTCATGATCATCAACAGGTTCTACGAGTCAGCCGGAAGTCATTGGCAGTTCTCCAAAGAAGAGTTCACGAGGGACGCCGGTCCACAGGTGCTCGGAACGAGCATAGTGGCTCGGGAAAGAGCGCTACATATATGTCGCTACTGAATGAATTGGCAAGGGGTGCCAGGAACAAAAGAAGTCTACGGCATTCGTGCATACAAGGTTCTTATGTTCACTTAGAAGACCTCTGCAGTTACTTTTTAAAGGAATTACCTATCTCTCTCACACGCCTCGCTATTTCCACTTGAATTTTCTGTATTTTTGATCAAGCGATTAGTCTTTTATCCGACACCTCTCTACAAAATTTACATATACAAAATTCAAATTACTCCCCACAGAAATAATACCATTTTAAATTGCGAATAGCTTATTTTTCGTTTTAAATCGATTGTTCCAATAGAATAATTACACGATAACAAGCAGATTAATAAGTTGTCGCTTATAGGCTGATAGGCAACGCGAATATTAACGAAGTTGTTCAGCAGCAATTGCTTTAAAAGTGTCAGTCCCGTATCTACTATTCAGATATTCAGGTGTTCAATAATCTTTCCCGGTTAGTATCCGTTAGTCTTTTCTGTTGTTTCGCTCTCAAAGCAATGGTCTTTATTACAAACCGACTTTGAAGTATATAGTAATCGATATTAGCGACGAGAGCATCGTATCGTTGGAATAACCTGAAGGATTTTCAAAAGGTATGTGTCGTGTATCACTCAGAACGGATCGCTTGATACTTTATTTATCAACACTTTCTCTTCTCTAAAACACTTTCAAGCAAGTTCAAAGTCCTTAATTTCATAACTATGACTCAACAAACATGAACGACGATATTTCCAAACGTGTAATTTCCACAGTGGAGCAAATCGTTCCACTTATTTTATTAGTTTAGCATGGAATAATTCACGATATCACCAATCACTGGTCGATCTAGATCGAATCGTAAATTTATTACTACGAGGCAAATAGAAGCACTTGACGGATGAACAGACGGGGCAAACTGAAACAAACTTTTCGCAATTAACGGCATCGTTGACGTTTTTAAATTCATTAATTAGGACAACGTAAAAGAATTTGTCAAAACGGATCTCGAAGACATACTTTTCAACGATCGAGATCTCTCGGCGAAAATCACGTGGAAAACACAATGCAGAACGTAAGTTTCTTCGAACGACAAAACGTAGGCTATCTTGGTCACACAACTGACGCGCACTTCTCTATCGTTTATGTGTATTTTACAGGTTTCGTCGCACATGGAAACAACAAACGAGAGTGGAGGCACGGAGGCTAGTAAAGCGAAGGAAACCGTGGTCAGTTTGAGACCGAGGAAATCTCATCAACAGGTTCCCAGCGCATTAAAACCGTAGACGATCGCAGTCGATTTGTCGTCAAATAGAAATCTCGCTGGCAAAGTTTTTCAGCAAAACAGTCATCGAGCGAGTGGGAAAAACGCGTTTCGATAGATAAGATCCGGCTGTCGTGATGTAACCACTTACCCGATTAAAAGCTGCTCGGAGATGGGTTCGAGGAAGCGTTCGAAGAAGCGTTCGAGAAGCGACGAAAGCGACGAAAACGAGGCAAACGACGAAATCCTTGGCCGTAGCCTAAAAAGCATAGCACTGTTCGCGGGCCCTTTTCGTGCGTACGGCTAAGGGGACAGATTGGCACGCGCGCGGTTTCACTTCGTGGGGTGCTGCGGTGCGACTGTAGCACAATCGCTACCCCTCACACACTCACGGTCTCCATCCCTCCGCTCTCTTCACCCTTCCAGCGCGTTGCCACCATCTCTATCCTATTCTCTCCCTCCGCCTCTGTCGTACTCTCACCCCTTGCCCCCCATTCCGTCATTCTTCCTTTCCTCGTTTGTTCTCTCTTCATCCAACGCCGATAACCTATCTCCTCTCGCCCGTTGCCATCTAATTCGGTTTCTCTCTTTTCTCCTCGTCTCTCCTCTCCGACCGCGTCCCTCTATCTCGTCCGCTTCCACCCTTCTATTTCTGTTTCCGTCTGGAACCGTCGAGTATCCCCACTACCGAAAGCAGCGCAAGCCACTCCTACAGCAGCGGCGTGCCTTTCAAAAAGCCCCACTCACGACTCTTACGTGATAACCGAGGTGGCTGGATGACGGGGCGGCTGACTGACTGACTCGCTTGGATCGCTCTGTACGCTTGCGAAAGCCGCGCAGCATCCTCTAATCGGCCCGCGCATGCCTTCGCTCTACCAAATTCAATGCGCACCGCGCTCTTCTCTCCGGCTACCTGCTTCTCAGCTGGATTTACGCGCACCGATACGTCCTTTCAATGAATCTCGCCCCTTCACCTTACTCCCGCACAATCCTCTCCTTCGGATTTCGATCATCGTGCGCCTTCTACACACGCAAACTAAACAGCACCCTCTTACTTTATCCTGTCTGTTGGCAAACGTTCGTCCACGTATATGTCGGAGATGGAAAGACACCGGAGCCTTCCCTTTGGGACTTCGGGAAAACTCCTTAATACTGTAATCTAGATTCTAACGTAGCTGCAATTAAACAAATGTCGTCGTTTAGTCCAATTGTATTTGTTTGAGATTTATGATAGTGAGCTTAGGCTCGAGGCGACAACCAGTCGCCGAACGTAGCCGCGGTCAAGGGATGAACATTTTGTCTAACAAAGGCATGGAAGTAATTCTATAGCTCTCCTTAAAAGAAATAGTCGTAGCAGCACGCAGCAGTAAACATTTCAACAGTTTCTGTCCCGCGGCTCGCCACACGCAGACTCTACCCTTCGGCTAACATGATTCCTACATGTCAACGCATCTTCACAGTATATGCTTAGAGAGCCTGAAGACCCGTTATAAATCTTAAGATTTAGTTAACGAAAGTCGTTCAAACAGACAAACAGTCTTTGTTCCAACTACGGGAAGATAGGAAAAATCTATCTTTTCCACGAACGACGCTTCCCGCTAGCAACTTTCCCTCAAGGGCGGTTAGCATCTTTTTCTAAACACCGATATGGAGATTGACCAATTAGAAGAACGCCAATTTCCCTCACCTTCCGAACGAAGGCTATGCTCGACGAATCCGAGGATCTCGTGTCCTTATACACACCCCATATAGCTTTTTCCTCGGTGGCATCACCGAGACGGAGAGTCATTCTCTCGGGCGCGATCCCATCGACAAAAAAGAGCAACGTCTTTACGATTAACGAATATTTCACGTCTTGTTAACAAAGAGTCAGCCTTGAAATTTGCGAGAACGTACCTTTATCATCCCGTTGACCGCGGATTCGTTGTTGAACCTAGGATCATTGTCATTAGCTTCTCGAGTATCTGATTATCGTGGTTACTTGTCAGATTCTGTGACAATCATACCTGCACTAGCGAATATCTCCTCTATTGTATAACGACAACATCTAATCTGAGTGTAGATTCGTTTCGCGCCCACAACCCTAAACCAAATCTTAACATCTCCCCGACATATATATACGAACAATCACGACTCTGGCTTAGTTTCCGAGATATTGGCAAAAAACTGTCGTTTCCACTATAATAAAGTCCGTCTGTAATTGTGCGTCCGTGGTAGTGTGTGCGTTGGTATTGCTTGTCGGCCGCCTCCCAAACCTAATTTTTCCTTTGTTCACAGTTTTTACAGGTTTGGGTTTGGCGTCATTTGCAGTCTTTTGCAGATATCTCGCAAACCAAAGCCAAGCCGTGATTATATATTGTACATAAACGAAAATTTGTTCAGGATCATCCTGTAAATTCGCACGTTCGCGGGGAAACGCGATCTCGAAGAAGCGCGTCAACGGGAGTCGTAAATTCCCGTTACGATTAACTAATCGACGCCACGAATCGTTCGATCCCTTACTTGTGGGATAATAAGGGTAGTTCAATTGATCATAACGTTGCGATTAACAGGTTATATATATTTATACACTCCAACAACTTCGATGTAATAGACGTAATTGGTTGATATAAGATGA